>JAXCLQ010000003.1:375769-525197 GCA_035584115.1 Cedrela odorata
GCAATCCGTTGCCCAATGAAAGAGAAGAAGTACACCAAGGAGTGTGCAGACCAAGTTATCAAATCTCTTGGTAGGTCGATCCCTCTATGCTTTGTGGATGTGCAAAGTTGTTATGTTGTGACAAATTTGTTCTATTTCTATCTCCAAGTAGTTCCACTTGATTCTGCACCTGGTGGTTTATCTCTACTCTAATTTACTATCATAGTTTCTTACCATTTCTGACATTTTGGCGAACAGGACCACAATTCCATAAGCTTTTCCATGCTCATTTTCATTTATTTGGATGGGTCATATATTTTCACTTCAACAGAATTTGGTTGTAAAATGTTTCCATTGTTTTAGTGCCCTGGTTATTTTTTGTTTCTTCCTTTGAAAGAAAAAGAATTAACTGGTTAAAACACTGTTTCTGTTTTGACTTTTTGTGTTATTTTGTCATTCTTTGCAAAAACTAGATGGAACTAATTTATTTTGTTTTAAATACCTCTTTAAGTTTTATTGAACTTGTCTGATTATGCTGGAGACCGAGAAATTTCAGCTACTTCATCTGCTGCTGAGTCAATGAATTTTGATATCATTTTCTTATTTTGTGATGCATTTTATAGGTATTGATCTCAAGAAGATAGATGAATGTATTGGAGATCCTGAGGCTGACGTAGACAATCAAGTTCTTAAAACCGAACAAGATGTACAGGTTAGGCCGTTAAAATCTATTTTTCTCTGTTTTTTTAATAGCTAATTCTTTGTTTTTATTTTTAATTCTTTGTTCATTCTATTGTGCTTATCATTCCTTGTTTCAGATTGGCAAAGGCTCCCGTGGAGATGTGACCATATTGCCAACTCTCGTAATTAACAACAGACAGTATCGAGGTTTGGAGCAACCAGCTGTTTTAATACTTCTTTTAGCTGTGCTTGAGTGAAGAAGATTTTGTAATCTCCCATTTTATTGGTTTCAGGTAAATTGGACAAGGGAGCAGTTCTTAAGGCTATTTGTGCAGGTTTCCAGGAGACTACAGAGCCAGCTATTTGTTTAAGTGAAGGTTATTATCCATTTTCCTTGTCCTTTCAATTCCCTTTTTTGTTTTTGTTTTTGAATTTTTTTTTATTTTTCTAGTCTTACCAGTAAAATATTTTATAATTTATTTCAATTGTCATTATGTCACAATGATGCAATGCATCACACTGCAGGGGGTACTCCCTTAATTTTACAAACAAAGCAACACTTGCTTAAATATATGTTAAAATGAAATAAAATTAATGACAACCCCTTGACCCTGCAGCGTATTTAGCTCGTCTATCGATTTTGACAGTTTCCAATGAGCCATTTCAGAGCTCCTGCCTGGTTTTCTATGCTTAAACTGTTGTTAAAAATACAAAAGCACAAAAAATGACAGCAAAGCTTGCTGTAGAGTGACGACCAACAGTGTTTGTTTGCAGTCCTTTGAGGATGCCTTACTTGTTGCATCATCACTAATCATTGTAGACTCGTATGGATAATATTCATTCTTTCCTTGTGATTGTACTGTACAGATGTAGAAACTAACGAGTGCTTAGAAAACAATGGTGGGTGCTGGCAGGACAAAGCTGCTAACATAACAGCATGCCAGGTATCTTTATATTCTCACCCATTTGTTGGCATTTTAAATAGGAACTCTTGAATGTTTACTTTATATTTTTGTTTGATTCTTGTCTTTCTTTTAAATGGAAAAAAATTATACACATTGGCTTTGTTACAGGATACCTTCCGAGGAAGAGTGTGCGAGTGCCCTGTAGTAAGAGGTGTGAAGTTTGTCGGTGATGGTTATACTCATTGTGAAGGTAAAAGCTTTTGCATAGAGTTGAATTGAACTTTAAGGATATAATGTTGTGATTGGTGACATCCATATAATTTCAGTTACTATGATCAAGTCCTGAACTCGTGCTGTTTTTAAGCATTAGTGAAAGCAATAGAATAGGATGGTAGAACTTGGGAACTTTCGTCATTTTTTTTCTAATGTTGTGCTTACAGAGTTTCATTTGCTTGCATGTATTTGTCGAGTTTCATTTGTGCTTGCATATTACATATAGCTGTATTAAGTTGATGCATACATTCATGGATATTGTTGAAACAGTTCTTTTATTGATATTGTTGCTATATTTCGTTGTTATTGTTAACTGACTGTTAGTTTGGAAGGCTGGCATGGAAAGCTTTGGCAACTTAATGTCAGTTCTATTTATAGGTTTTCGAGTACACTCTAATAGAAATTGCCATTTTAATTTATTGTGACTTGTATATGTTTAGTTCTATATATAATGTTTTTGCTTGTTTGGTTAAACAGCTTCAGGATCTTTACGCTGTGAAATTAATAACGGAGGGTGTTGGAAGAAAACCCAAGATGGCAAGACTTATTCTGCTTGTGTTGTAAGTACCTTTAATATGTTGGGACCTTGCTCTCTCACTCTGGAAAAAGAAATAAATATTTTTTTTTTTTCTAATTTCAGTTATTTTTCTAATGGAATATTCAGGAGGATCATTCGCAAGGTTGCAAGTGTCCACTGGGATTTAAGGGTGATGGAGTCAACCACTGTGAAGGTACTGACTGCAATTTATGCCACCCGGTCTCTCCATTTATGTTCTTGTATCACATGGTTTTTTTCTTTAAAAGAAGTCTGCTGAATACACATTTCGGATATTCTTGGATTGAATTACCAGCCGACCATATCAAGATTAAGGTTTAGGTTCTCGAAAAGGCACAAGTTTTCTTGCTTTTTGAAAATTTCTGCAGCTTCTGAACTCCAATTGCCATAGGTTCTCTGCACTCTAGAGAAAGTTCTTTTGGAGGGCAGAGACCCATTTCTTTCTTTGGATCTATCACAAAATACTGATTGGAACAAGCTGTTTGTTCATTCACCTTATATTTTGTCTTGTTTTTGGCCGTGTTCTAGATGTGGACGAGTGCAAAGAGAAGCTGGCATGTCAGTGCCCAGAGTGCAAATGCAAAAATACTTGGGGCAGTTACGAGTGCAGCTGTGGTAGCGGATTATTGTATATGCAAGAGCATGACACCTGCATAAGTGAGTTCCCTTGGACTCCATTCACTTGATCAAGCAAACAAAAAACCAGCCCTTTTAATCCCTGACATAATGTTTACGACTCCTCCATGAATCCATTTTAATGCACTCAATGTCATGAATTAGCATCTAGTATATCAAGCATCTTTCTGCATTACAAACCATGTATAACATCCTTGTGACAATTCTAGCTTGTCTCAGAGCTGGAGTGTAATGAACATCTTCTTGAAATTCCTGTTTTCATATGATGCACTTTATGACTACTTTTCCCCTGATGCCCTTCACCGTTGTTTGCTTCCCACCACTAATTTTTTTTTGTTTTATTGGGAAAATGCAGGTAAAGATGTTAAAACAGAGGTCAGCTGGGGCTTTGTCTGGATTGTTATTCTTGGCTTAGCTGCAGCTGGCATTGGGGGATATGCAGTTTACAAGTACAGAATCCGGGTATGATTTCATTGTTTCTCAAGTATCCTAGATCTTTTCTGTTTCTTTACTTCATGCTTCTGTTTTCTTAAAATTTGAGGTATGTCTGCCAGTTGTGAATTCAAGTCCTAGTCTATGATTAGAGAGGTGTATTATATTAGTGAGAAGTAGAAAGATTCTTATACGGTGGTGAGCCAGAGTTTGAAGTCTTTAGTATAAGCAGGTCTAACTATAAAACAATGTAAAAGGGTGAAGACCAAAAGAAAATCCTAAAATAGAATAGAAGTATTGCCAACTTGATTCAGGCTACTAATAATAACCAATTTTATTAACGTGCTTAAGATTGATCTGAGCTTTGAGGATCACAGATTGGATCAACAACTATATACCGAGGTTTATGAATCACTCGGTTTCAACTGTGTACTAAAGTTTATGAATCACCACAAAACTGGGTTCAAGGGGTTGGATTATGAGTTATTTGTCGGTTCTACTTTAAAGTTTCAATATCAAAGTGCAATTTTCATGTGTTCCATTTTCAACAGAGATACATGGATTCCGAGATACGGGCTATCATGGCACAGTACATGCCACTGGATAGTGAAGCAGAGGTTCATCACGCTTCACATGGCAACGTCTAAGAGCAGGGCACAGAAAGAAAGGGAACACAATCTAAGACCACATAACCATAATACTCTTTTCCCATTTTCTTGGTCATTATCTGGTGATGTTTTTAATCTACTTTTGAATTCTTTGATCGTTTAGACTGTGAATGGTGTTAGTTTCTTTACATAAATTATTTATACTTTATACTTATGCACATAATGCCCCTATAGCTTGAGCAATTTTTCATTTTTTCATTTAGTGGGAAAAGCTTTTATCGACACTACAGTTCCACTGATTCTTCCGAGTGTTGATATGCTACTGGCATTTTCTAGGATTTGAATATCAAATGTTCTGTGGTTAAAATGGGTTTACAGATGAACAAAATGTTCCTGTTACTTAAAGAGGAAAATGGATGAATTGATTACTTGCAGGAATTCGATCATTAAGCTCTATTACCATTCTTTCCTTCTTTAAAGGGTTCACATGTTTTACAAACAGTGTCTATAATAAGTGGTATTGAGTACATGAATTCTTCTAATCAAAAGCACGAGTTGTCTGCAAGCAGCTAACTTTGCAGAGTGGAGAATAACCATTGAAAACTCGTAAAAACACTAAAGGCACGACATGAATAATAAACAAGTATAATGTCTTATCAAATATCAAGCAGAATAGGCAGGCTGGATTATTGCTACTCTCTGTGATGATGTCTGTCATGCCGGTGACAAAGCAAAACTAAGCTCCGGATGCACTATATTTACTCATCAAGCAATTTTTGCTTCAGAAATCTTTGACTCTGTTTGGTCCCAAGGCTGAAGTACTCTAAAAGTTCTGCATGGAACATATTTCCTTTCATTTCTGCAACAACAAAATCCGGAAGATGAAACCTTATCACCTCAAAAATGAAATATTTTGAAACAGAGAAGCAGAACCATGGAAATTGGTTTGGAAAATAAACCTCAAATTAATAATTCTAAAGAGCCAAATGCACTAACCTTTGAACAAACAAATCAATTTTGTGCGCCATAGTCCGTATCCAATCCCTTTCCCCACTTACCATCAACTGTGATTCTATAGAGATAGAATGCTACCATTGCGCAACTGCACAGGGGTGCAAGTTATCATAACCAAAATCTCCAAACAAAAAGGCAGGAACAAACAAAAGCTCAATTATCCGGTCAGATATCGAAAATGTCTTAAGTTATATTCTCCAGGATCACCGTTTATTTTAGGATTAGCTAGCATTATCATGTCATTGTGTAGATGTATGCACAAGCATACATGATTTAGGTCAAAACTATAACTCAAAAGAGAACATACGTATCAAACCAGGACCTCTATGTGCTCTTTTAGGGGGAAGCTATTAGAAATGTAAGAGCTAAAACATTGACTAAAAATCTAACAAACCTGACAATGGTTATCAAGAGATTTGGAAACGTCAACCTCTGCAAAGCGTCAAAAGTGAAAAAATATTAGATGTTTGGTAGATATACAAAACAATACAAGGCATTTAAAAAACAAAATCGAAACTTTTATGAAGAATCTCTACCTGAGGCAATAAGCGTAACTCCCTAAAAAATATTATAGTGGCAATTGCTGCACATCATATAATCCAGTTAAATATGAATAAAAAATGGAAGATGATTCATATATAACAAAGAAAAGCACAATTACTGAAACCAACACAAATGGTAAATAAGAACTTGTCGAGCAAAGTTACCAATAAGGTTGACAATAAAGCATTAGCATAAGTTAGCATGTCAAAGGTGATTTAAATGTAGCAAGTAACAATGCATTCTATATTTTTCCACAAAACACCATAATAAGAAAATCAATTAACAAAAATCCGTGCAATTTGTCCAAAATGAGACTGTTTACTAGCAATTTATCATTATTTTTAGCTCAATTACAAAAATAAACCATGTACTCACCTGCTTGTCCTTTCAAGGCAACATGAGATGTTTTCCCTTTTTTATAGGCCTTTAAACTTGCTATGCTTAAACCCAAAAGTGTCCCACCTAGAATAATACCGAACCTGATGGCAGGTATGCTGCCCATTACCATAAAGGAAAGAAAGCCGCCAAGAGTAAGAAGCAAACCTGCAAAGAATAGGTAAAACCATAACATGCATATACCTCATCGAAAAAAAGGGGACAGAAGAGCATTATATATCATCCAGTTGGCTGCTATCGTAAATTAAACATACCATATGGTATTCCAAGGTAAAAGTCACGAATTTTGGAAATTTCTTTCACGTCATCACTTGGTGATGTAAATGTTTCCAAAATCTCCTTCACTGCGGGCGAATTCTCTGCAGCTTTTGTTAGATATTCTCTGCTCTCTTCACTGATTTCCTTAGCTACGACAGTCAGATCCTGTCTCGCCTTTTCTGCTTCAATTTTTAGCTGCTCCGAAGTTTCTCTCAAGACGGCGATAGCTTTCTTAGAGTATATCTCATATGCTTCTTGTGATACACTCAGCATCTTTAAGGCTTGTTCGTTGAATGTAGCTAGAGTCCGTTTCCAAGCTTCTTCTGATTCTTTAGCTCTTGCCTTAATATCCTCACTTTCCTCCTCTATTTCAATTTCCGGAGCCTTCTAAATTAAAATTAAAGAAAAATCACAGTAGGAACCAATTGAAATGGCAAATTTCCCAAAAAGTAGACCAATAAAAACTGCAGCTTTATTATGTTCAACAATAGTAATGCACATTTACTTTTCTCTAACAGCAAAGACAATACCACCATTCCCAATAATCACGCAAAATAATTAAATAAAAGATAACATTTCATCAAATCATCAATTTAGCTAATAACAAACTAAGCTCACCGATTCCTCGTGGGAAGCTGAAAAAACGACAGTCGACTTCCGTCGTTCCGGCAAATGAAAACCAACTCCGAGTCCTTTCGCAGCAACGTTAACACGTGGAACCACAATCGAGATACCATGACCACGAGAATCGAACCGCAGAGATGGGGACGCAAAAAAATTCCTCTTTTCTACACCATAGCCGAAACTCGGCCTAGGGTTAGGGTTTTTGATAAATAACAATTCAATTGCCACACTCATTTCGCTGTTTCTAGAGACCAACGAAAGGGATTGCAGTTTGAAAAACGGAGGGCGAAGCAACCGAGAGGAAGGAGAAAGAGCTAGCGTACAAGGTTTTGGTTAGGGCTTTAAAAATACTAAGACTCCGTACAGAATAATTTGCTGTTGGAATAATAACATCCGAGTCTCTATAATTTATATTTTAACAATTAAGTACATCATTTTTCTATTTGTGACAAACTGTTCCTAAAATTCTATAGGAATAACAAACTTACCCTTTAGTATTGAATTACGAGTCTATAACCATCACGTTGGAGCTTGTAATTTAAAAAGAAGACCGAAGACTATTTCACTCATTTCAGTAGGTATCACTGTATTAGGGATCTATTTGTCATAAACGAACAAATTATATCCTTATTTGTTAAAAGGTAAAATAGGGATCCGGAAGTTATTTGTCTATTTGCTAAATGGCGCGGTTGGGTAAGTTGCGCATAGTGGTGTGCATTTGAGAAGTAAGGAACCTTTGTAATGCTTTGGTGACACGTAATCAACAAAAGTAAAATGCTTTTGTTTGTGGGATCCACCGAATCTTCATGGTTGGAGTTTTGATATGGTACAATTAAGTTATGGTGGTCCTTATTTCATTAAGGTGGAAATTATTATTGGATTATTTATCATGTATTAAATAAGTTTTAAGAATACATGATAATTTAAATTAAATAAAAGTGTGCCCGATATAATATTAAATTAAAAAATAAATAATAATGCATAATTTATGTTGATTTTAATTTTAATTTTTTATTAAATTTTAAAATTATCAATCAGCCGTCGCTCGCATCTGTCGATTACCTTTATAATCACTTTATATTGTACTATATAATTTATTTATTGATCATTGCTTCAATAATTAACCACTAAATTTAGAATAATTACTTGAATAAGGGTTTGATTTAATGGGATTGATTGTGATTTGGGGATAAGATAATTTGAATCTTTAGACTCATGGGATAAGAAAGGGATATGTGCAATGCAAATTAACAAAGGTTTACTTTGTACCCTGATTAATGAGAAGCAAAGTAAGGTACCTTACCTTACTAGCTTCTCCCACGAAGTTCCAAAGGAACACAGAAACATCAATCAAACCAAACAAACATATGCATTAAACACAAATACGGAGTAGATAATGCATTAATTGACATGGGTATTAGCATGTGATTGCTGTGATGAAGTTGTAAATCACAATATACTTGTTGGATTTGTATGGTCATCCTCATTAGTTGGGCTGGTCCTCCTCCAAATACATTTACATGTGTGGTCCATTACTCTTTTCACTTTTTGAGAAATTTGGGGTGATTGAATCAAGACAAACAGTATGTCAATATCTAAGAGTAGATACATCATTAATACCCATTTTCAAGTAAATTACTACTTAGTTCTTACGCCAAGCTACAAAGGCAAAGCAGGTGCGTGATAATGAAACATTAATCATAGGTTTAGGCTCAAAGTTGCATAAATATAGTAGCTTTCTTTTCTTTACTTTCCATCTAAGTCATATCCTTTCTATGATCATCCACACTCAAACAAAATGATAAACGATATATTCGTATGGTAAATTATATTTGATAATTAGTAATTTTAATTCTGATAATTATGATTAAATGAATCTGAAACGTGAATTGAATTTATCAGAGTTTAGATATGAAATTTGAAGTTGAAAGGTCCAAGAGGCAGCCCAAGATGACATCAAACTTCTTGTCAATAAAGAAATGCTCGAGTTAAAAACAAAGGGAAATGTTAAATGTTTGAATTGATCAAATGTAAAGACTTAAAGATTCCGCGCCATTTACGCCACTATCTGCGATCTCTGTCAACTTCCAAGAGACGTATTGAAGTCTCGTTTTTATATACACGAATATATAATTAATACTAACATCGATAACATCACAAGAAGATAATTAAGTGTTAGTGTGGAAACTGGAAAAGTTAACTAGAAGCTTTCATTCTTTGATTTTATTAAGGAAAACAGAGCATCTGAAAGTCAAACAAGTAAGTAGGTAGAGTTTGTTCCTATTCCAAATTTCCAAGTAGAGAACAGAAAGCAAGCAAGTATGGCTTCTGGGTTTTCACTTATTATTATTCTTTTAAATTGAAATTTGTAATATGGAAATTGGGAATGATTCAGAAAACAGAGGAGATTCATTGAGTTATGTTATACAAAAGGTAAAGAAAGTATGCAGGGGTTGTCATTTTACTCTCTAATATTTTAATGGTGGGAAGTTTTTGATTTGTAATGATGACCCAGGTCGGAATGCGAAAGGAATGTAAGTGCCACCTGTAAATCACACATCGGATTCTGATTTGACCAAATGAATTGAAACCCAAAAAAAGCAAAAATAAATAAATAAATAAATAAAAATAAAAATGGTGGTAAAATAAAAAGACTGACAAATTGCACTCTGTGTTCGCCGTTAAGAAGCTTTTAATGCTTTCAGCTTCTTTACTTTCTCTCTCTTTCGCTCTGTTTTTTATTCACTATTTTCAGACCAACCCAAATCACTCACTCTCACCTTCGTTTCTTTCATTAATGTCTTCTGTCTAGGGTTCTCTTTCTCTCTCTGTGTTGTCTCTCCCGTTCCCTTCGCCGCGAATATCTGTAGAAATTGTCTCGATTCCGGCACCGTTCAGACAAAACCAAAGGATGGTTTTTTTTTTGTTTGTCTTATCCTCTGTTTCTTTGGTTTCAAAAGTACGAATATTGTAGCTGAGATGAGATTAACTGTTACATAAAAGTAACTAAACAACGCAGAAAAGGAAGAAGACAGGAGTTTTGCGTTTGCCCACCTGGGAGTTTCATTTTTTCGTCTTCTTGTTCTCTCCGAAATTGTTAAAGCATTTTCACCTGTTCTCTGTTTTCCTTTGCTAAACAATTTTTTTTTTTTTGAGTTTTGATAATCAAAACTCTCCTGTTGTTTCCACCACCTTCAAAAACTGTTCTTCTTCCACAAATTTTATCTCTCTGTGGAAAATTCACTTCGTTTTAGCTGTGATTGATTCAAATTAAGCATTTTTACCGTACAAAATGCATTCTTTATAGCATGTTGTCGGTTTCTTAAAATTTTCACAAGCTTTCCTTCTTTGAAACTGAGTGAAAATGGTATTCAAGCTCTTCTTTTTACTTGTCTTATTTCCATGTCTTGCTCAATCTTTAGAACCGACACTCAGCGACGACGTTCTGGGGCTAATCGTGTTCAAAGCCGGTCTTGAAGACCCAAAAGACAAGCTAGCATCATGGAATGAAGATGAGGACAATCCTTGCAACTGGGTCGGAGTTAAATGTGACCCGAGAACAAACCGGGTCATCGAGCTCACCCTTGATGGTTTCTCTCTTTCGGGTCATATCGGTCGTGGCCTTTTACGGTTACAGTTTCTTCAAGTTCTTTCTTTGTCGAAAAACAACTTCACTGGGAGTATAAATCCTGCTCTTGCTCACTCTGGAACCATACAATCTATTGATTTTAGTGAAAATAATTTATCTGGGTCGATCCCAGATGAGTTTTTCCGACAATGTGGGTCATTAAGAGAGGTTTCGTTCGCTAACAACAATCTCACCGGGCAGATTCCGGAGTCTTTAAGCTTTTGTTCATCAATGGTGTCTGTTAATTTTTCTTCGAATCAGCTTTCCGGGCAGTTGCCGTCTGGAATATGGTTTTTGAGGAGTCTTCAATCACTTGATTTGTCTAATAATTCACTGGAGGGAGAGATTCTAAGAGGAATTGCCAATTTGTATGATTTGAGAGCTATAAAGTTAGGTAAGAACAGGTTTTCCGGGCCGCTTCCGGAGGACATTGGTGGTTGTTCACGATTGAAAGTGCTTGATTTTAGTGAGAACTCTTTGTCTGGAAGCCTTCCAGATTCATTTCAAAGGCTGAATTCATGCACTTCTCTTAGTTTACTAGGGAATTCATTCACCGGAGAAGTTCCGGATTGGATTGGAGGATTAGCAAGTCTTGAAAGTTTGGATCTTTCTATGAATAAATTTTCAGGTAGGATTCCAGCTTCATTAGGAAATCTTGGATTGCTGAAGGAATTAAATGTATCCATGAACCAGTTTACTGGAGGACTGCCAGAATCAATTGCAAATTGTGTAGACCTTTTGGCTTTAGATATTAGCCAGAATAAGTTGACAGGAAATCTGCCTTCATGGCTTTTCAAGATGAGTTTACAAAGTTTGTCACTTTCTGGGAATAGACTCCATGGAAGTTCTCTATATCCTTCTTTTACATGGGCGAAGGATTCTTATCAAGGTCTTCAGGTTTTGGATCTTTCTTCAAATGCATTATCTGGCGAAATCCCATCAAACATTGGAGTTCTTAGTAGTTTGCTGTTCTTGAATATGTCCAGGAACCATCTTTTTGGTTCTATTCCAGCAAGTATTGGACAATTGAAAGCCGCACAAGTTCTTGATTTGAGTTACAATTGGCTAAATGGAAGCATTCCATTGGAAATTGGAGGAGCTATTTCACTCAAGGAACTGAGGCTTGAGAAGAATTTACTGTCTGGTAAAATTCCATCTCAAATCAAGAACTGCTCATCTCTGACATCATTGTAAGTTCTATCTTGCTGCCTAATTTCTGCTTTGTGTGATTCTGTTTGGTTCACATTATTAGTTGAAATGCTTGAAGCTTTTATGAGTACTTGCATGCTTACATAGCACTTCATGTTTTAGTCCTTGGTTAGTCCGGACTGCCGCTGCATTTACCTTTTAACTCGAAACAATATTGATTAAAGAAACATTATGAAAAGGCAGAGCTAATTTAGGGTAAAAGATCTTCTAGAAATTTCTGGCTTCAACTAGTTTTAGAAAAGATGTGCGTGGACATGTATAACTAATTTTTTGTTGTCCTTTTTTCTTCAAAGTAAATCTTAATTTTTGTCAATGCAATTTTATCTATTGCTTATAATGGGCATCGTTTTAGAATCTATGAGTATAAAAAGTAGTGTTCATATGCAATAGGCGGAAGAACCTAGGGCATTCTTACAATTTTTTTTATTTTTTAAAAATTTGTTCAAATGGTACAGGATCCTGTCACAGAACAACCTCACTGGTCCAATCCCTGCAGCCATTGCAAATCTTAGCAATCTTAAATATGTAGATTTGTCTTTCAATGTCCTCTCTGGATCTTTACCGAAAGAGCTGACAAATCTTTCCCACCTCCTGTTATTTAATCTCTCCCACAACCACCTTCAAGGCGAACTCCCAGTTGGGGGCTTCTTTAACACCATTTCCACATATTCTGTGTCTGGGAATCCGTCTCTATGTGGCTCTGTTGTCAACCGCTCTTGCCCTGCTGTCCAAAACAAGCCCATTGTCCTCAACCCCAACTCTTCCAACACTACTACTGGCAATTCCTATCCAAATCAGCATCACAGAATTGTACTTAGCATCTCTGCCCTCATTGCCATTGGTGCGGCTGCTTTTATCGCCATCGGTGTAGTAGCTGTTACCGTCCTCAATGTTCATGCTAGGTCTTCTATGTCGCGTGCTGCTGCAGCTCTCTCATTATCTGGTGGGGAAGATTACAGTTGTTCTCCCTCTAAGGATCCAAACTATGGGAAGCTTGTAATGTTTTCTGATGATGCTGAATTTGTTGCTGGTGCTCATGCGCTGCTCAACAAGGACTGTGAAATCGGTCGTGGTGGGTTTGGAGTTGTTTATCGGACAAGTTTACAAGATGGTCGTTCTGTTGCCATCAAGAAGCTAACAGTTTCAGGTTTAGTCAAGTCCCAAGAAGATTTTGAAAAGGAAATGAAAAAACTTGGGAAGATACAACACCAAAATCTTGTGGCACTTGAAGGATATTACTGGACACCATCCTTGCAGCTCCTCATTTATGAATTTGTCACCAGTGGGAGTTTGTATAAGCATCTCCACGATGGATTGAGCAGAAATTGCCTCACTTGGCGACAAAGGTTCAACATAATCCTTGGGATGGCAAAAGGTCTGGCCCATCTACATCGAATGAACATAATTCATTACAATCTGAAATCAACCAATGTTCTAATAGATAGTTCTGGTGAGCCCAAGGTCGGAGACTTTGCCCTGGCAAGACTGTTACCAATGTTAGACCGCTGCATTTTAAGCAGTAAAATTCAGAGTGCACTTGGCTACATGGCTCCTGAGTTTGCATGTAGAACAGTGAAGATAACTGAGAAATGCGATGTCTATGGATTTGGGGTCTTAGTTTTGGAGGTGGTGACTGGGAAAAGACCTCTGGAATACATGGAGGACGATGTAGTAGTTCTCTGTGACATGGTTCGTGGAGCACTGGAGGATGGCCGGGTGGAAGAATGCATTGATGGGAGACTTCGTAGCAATTTTCCAGCAGATGAGGCAATTCCAGTGATAAAGCTTGGTCTAATATGTGCATCTCAAGTACCTTCAAATCGGCCTGACATGGAAGAAGTGGTAAACATTTTGGAGCTGATCCAATGTCCTTTAGATGGGCAAGAAGAATTGGCGTGAAACAAATTTTTTCACTTGAAGAAGAAAACAAAAGGATGATATGGGATTTCCGGCGAACAAGAATCCGGTTTATCTGTTAAACAGAAAGAAGATAATAGAGTGCTCAATATCCAATTTCTTTTCCATTTTTTTGTTGTTTGTTCGTTCTTGCCATTATATTTTTCTTTTATATTTTGTTTTTCCTTTGGGGGAATTGTTGCATTTTCCGTTACCGGATTCTTCTTCATCGGTTGAACTTGAGACTTTACAGATATTGTTCAGTTATATACAAATATGTATCGCCATATACCAAAATAACAGAGTCTCTCATCGGTTGTCCCAAATTGTTATTGGAATTTTTTATACTATTAAACAGCTTAAATATGTTCAGAGCAAGTTTTATCTCACCGTGAGAGAAATATTAAACAGTTTACAAAGCAAGTCTTTTTCGTATGTGAATGTTCTACAATGTCTTACATGGAAATATTTGAAAGATTCATAGATTTTAATACTTTCCTGATACAATGGAAAATGCTTTAATGTATACCAACAATTTCTTTTCATTCTTCAATTCAAAAGGTGAAAAAACAGGAAAACATGAAGAAAATAATAAGCTAAACATCTCGTAAGTCAAGTTCAAGCTGAATGACTGCAAGAAAATTGAATGGTATTAACAAATGGTAGTGTTGAAAAAAAAAGTTAAAAAGGAAAAGCACTTCCTTGCTTTCTTCATACTTCTGAGCTTGAATTCTCACAATTACTTGCCATTACTTTTCTTGAAATTTCTAACATGATCAAACCAATGCCATAAACAGTGGGTAGTAGTAGAAGTAATTATACGATGAATGCACTCATTGAAAGTTGGTTAAGAAAAAATGATTATTTTCATCTCTGTTTCTGCAAGCATAGATAATAATCAATGCTTAGATTTGAAGTTTTTAAAACTAATCAGATGGTGTTGAACAAATGGGAACCTAATGAAAATGTGTTTGGACATCGTAAGAGCACAACCACATGAGGGCCCTGAAAAGCACTTCAGAAAACTTTTATGTAATCAACAATTAGTGCACAACAATCATCATGTTTGCCATGGCAACTTTTAAAAGCGCTTTTAGTGGGATTAGCTTATGGGTCAAGAGAATAAAAATGGAATTGTTCTTAACAGAAACAGTATTTAATATTTATGAATATAGTAGTTTCATGAATGTAACTGAAAACAGAAGTGAACTGAAAGTGAAAAAAACATTATTGAAAGATGTGAAGTAAAGCCTTAAAACACACCAATTTTCTTGCCTTGGCTTTTCTCTTTGTTACATGAGCAACTATCGACAGATTGATAAAGATTCCAAACAAACTTCTATCAAATTGTAGCATGCAAAGGTTGAGTTTCTGTGGGAGCAATTGGAAAAATTGAGTCTTTAAATCAAGTTTTAGAGCATTTTCTCAAAGATGCTTTGATTCAGAAATCCTAAAACTGGATCCACCATTACCATTTAGTGGTAGATCTCAGTTCACAATCTAATCAAAAGTATTACAAAATCCACTTCAGATTATGAATTTTGGTAAATTTTGGAGTGATCCAAGAATGATAAGACAAATTCAAGGGACAAACTAGCCCAAAAAAGAGGTGGATGAAGTATACCCACATCTATGGTGGGAACAGAATTGAGTTAAGCGTTTTTGAGTTGAATGACAGGCACCAATAGATTCTTGTTTCAGCTTTCGGTCCCAATCATTCAGTGTGATTTAGTGTCATTTTGTCTTACTACATAAATACTAACATTAAATTAAAAATTTAAGTATTTATATTTATTAATTAACAATAAAAATAATTTTAAAATTAGCCCATAATTACATACTAATTAAAGTATTTTATAAATAATATTAAATAAATTAATAAAATAAATTTAAAAATATTTTTTAAAAAAAGGTGCTAAAATATACAAGTCCTTTGCATTTAGCATAGAAGGGGAACTAGTGAAAACAAAAGAAATACAGTAACCTGTCTATACGGTATTTTGCCATGCTTCCCGCAACAAAATTTCTTCAAAACTGCTTCCTTGTATTGAAGGAATAAAGAAAAGAAGGAAATATACTGTGGAAACTCAGTTTCAGGATTCTCAGTACTATCGTCAATGATGCAAGTATGAGAATGATTTACATTCTGTATATTAAGTCTCCTGCTTTTCTGTATATCTTGGTCCTCCTCGTCCAGTTCCCTGGTCAAACTCCCGAATCCCATCTTTCATGCGGGTAAAATTTTAATCGTCCCAGTCATTTTCCCAACCGTCTCTGCCTGGAGACCTAGAAGTAAGACCATTTGCTGAAATGCTTCCTATACGAGGAGCTGCGGGTGACTTCACTGCATTATTTTCATCCCAATCGTCATCCCAACCTTGATCCCAACCTTCTGCTGTTTCAACATTCATAACTGAAGCAGATTCAGGAAATCCCATTTCAAGTTCTTGATAAGGAACTCCATCATGCCATCTCTTCTTCCTAAATTTGCAGCAAGCCCATGTCCCTCCGAAAACTAGAACGGAAAGAATCAGAAAGTAGGCACCATTGATGGGGGTTACCAGCTTGTCATAAGAAGGGAGGTAGATGAAAACATTTTCTTCAGATTTAGGATGGTCTGTGTGAAGCACGCACTCCCCGTTTCCAGCATTTAATATCAGTTTGGTGTTTTTGACAACAGATAGCAAAATTTTTATCTAAAAACGAGCAAAAAACAAACAGGGAAAAATAAAAGAGGGATCAGTAAAGTTTCTTTGGACAGAAAACAGTAATGAGCATACGATTTGTGGAACATTCATGAGTCAAGAATATGAAATCTCAACCACAGTAAATGAGTGAAAACAGTAATGCTGATGTACCATCAATGAGCATGCAAAACATGATGAGGATCTAGATCTCAGATAAATCCAGTAACAAGGGAAATATTCCTTTCTAAAAAATTTTCTTCACCCTCATTCATATCTTAGCCTTGTTTTCTGGTAAAAGCCTTAGCAACAGTTCAGGTAATTATTTTTTACAGCCATTATTACTCAATTAAATTTCCATTCAGGCCATCTGAAATTAATAACAATAAACCATATCTTCACGGTAATCCAAGAAATGCCATTGGATAAAGCTCGATTTCGTATTTCCTATAATACATTTTCTATTTATTTTACCCAGATGGATACATTTCACACCCTTAACCTCAACTTTTTTTTTTCAAAACTTATATCCAAAGATCATAGGTCCCATAACAGTTTGATTGAACAAAACAACCAAGCAGCATAGGCAAAAAACCCCATACCTTCTGGGTTTGGTGTTTGGATACTTTTAGCAGCTTCAAAGGATTTTCAACAGCAGTTGGGATAGTAAGGTTCACTCTCAATGTATTTTCTCCGTCATTTTGGACTAGAACAGTCAGTTCTCTGGACCCTGCTTAAAGAAAAGGTAATCAGATGAAGATTTACCAGGTTTTCCAGTAATGTTGAGAACTTGAGCATCAATTATAGCTTTAATTATCTTAAAACACTTCAAATAGTATAGAGGCTATGATCTGTGGGTAAGAACATAGCTGTTACATTCTCAGAGACATGATTTGGGATGTGGCAAATCCAGAAATTTTTAATGACAGAGACGTGCATAAGAAATCTGTAGGACTCAACATAACTAACAAAATCCTTAATCCCAACTAAATAAGCTGCATGCATCTTTTTGAGTTATTCTACTCTATCCAAAAAATTATTATCTAATGTACCATTCAACTACAAATATATGTGTTAATCAGATTAGGGAAAAGAATTTAAGTTATTCATTCATTTATTTGATAAGATTTAAAAATGCAGCCTACCGAGCTACCTGAACCCTACCCTTTTACCTTACAGCAAAGCCTAAAAACACAATAAATTTATCTACATATTTGAATCCACATATTCAGGAAGAACCATGGAACTCAAATACAATAATAGTTGCTGTGACAGAGAGGCAAATAAACTCGATCTTTGACATTCTTTTCAGAAACACATGGAAAGGAGTCCAACATGCCAATTGCGATTCAACTAGTTTAAAAGATCACACCATGCAAAATTTATACGAAGAGCAAAACAAAGTAATATCAATTAGCATATCAGTGATCATATTATTTTGAGGCATAGCATCTTGTTGATTCTCATGCCATTTTCAATAGAAAGAGAAACAATGCTTGAAGAATTTAGATAGATTTCCACATTTAGCATATCAAAAGGAATAATTAACCGGATGATGAATGATACATAAAAATTTATTGGAGTACTAAAATCACTACTAACAACCAGGAGACTATCACCCTTCCAAATAAAACCCAATGCACAGGAAGGTAATACCAAAACCCAACTTCAATAGGAGTAAGGATACACAATTAAAGAAGCATATTTAACGCCAATTTTTGTGCTTATAAATGATAAAACGGAACAACACAAAGCATAATCAATAATCAGTCATCTGGTGTCAACTTAGGAACGGCATCCACCCTTAGCAAACAACAAGGGGTCTTAAAGAGTAGGCTTTTGGGTAATATAACATTTGTAATTGAGTAAACTATATAGGTCATGGAATACAAAAGAGTAAACTAGTAATCTAGAAATCAATTTTTTTGTTCCAGAAAGAAAAAACAGGTACAAACATTGATATGAGGAAGACGATAAGTGCTTTTACGAGTTTGCTTAATATGTAGTAATTCAATCCATGTAACCCCAGCCACAAAAAGTCCCCACTTTGTATTTGTTAAAACAATGATTGCTTTGAGTAAATTATAATTTTCCATGTCATTAGCATCTAAGAATTAATTTCTTGATATCTTAGGCTTTTCCGACAACTGATATCTTTATAGCCCAAGTAACTAAGCAATCACTAATATCCAGGAAAGATATTCCATCAATGTCAACCACCTAATGTAAAATTAACTTCACTCCTAGCAGACACTCTAAAACTATCCAAATCACTATGTAAACGCAAACAAATAATTCCAGATCAGTTATCTTCTCACATTTTACATTGTAAATGAAGACATATAACTTTAGTTCCAGCAATTGCACAATCCCTTAAATAGAAACAATCCCAAATTCTAAAGCATTCTAGTAAAAGAAACAATTTACAGAAGACCAAAAGCTTGGAAATTACCAGTGTCAAAATTTTGAATGCAGGCAATCAGTGTTTTCAGGTCGGTGCATTTAGGTAACCCATCACAAGTTTCATTAACCACCAACTCTGAAATGCTTTTATCATCAATATTCTTCTCTTTGCTTTTATCATCAATATTCTGCTCTCTGCTTTTATCATCAATATTCTTCTCGTTAATTTTACCATTCTTCCTGTTATCCGTTCCGTTTCCACCATTATCCCTTTCGTTTCCACCATTCTTCTCATTATCCGTTTCATTTCCACCATTCTTCCCATTATCCGTTTCGTTTCCACCACTCTTCCCATTATCTGTTTCGTTTCCACCACTCTTCCTATTGCCCTTTTCATTTCCACCATTCTTCCAAATACTCGTCTCCTTTCCACCGTTCTTCTTCCCATTATCCATTTTGCTTACAGGAGAAGGACTCAGCAAATCCGTACCATTTACATGTTTCGGAATCTCTCCCTTACCAGGATGACTCATTGTTGTACCACTAGAAAATTTCGAATTCTTTCCTTCATCCGTATTGTTAAAACCCTTCAGGCTTTTCTCATTATTCATTGTTTGGTTTTGAACCGGCGGCTGGCTCTCTAAATTCGTAGAATTTAAATTTCCTCTAGTATCTATTGGTTGCTTCGGAGAAGGCGAACTCACCAAATCCGGTTTTGGATCCAACTGCGATGAATTACTTTGAACTTGATCATTTTCTGGCTTCTTCGCAGCATCAATCTGTTTAGGATCCGGTTTATTTTCGCCCGAAACCTAGAATGAAAAACCCAATTAAATTATTCGATTTTCAACAAAAATTAAATTAAAAGAAGAAAAAAAAAAAGAAGAGAGAAATTGAGTTACTTGGGTTGAAGTGGAATTATTTGCTGCAGAAGCAGCAGCTAACTTCCGAAATTTAACATTGGAAGCATCGGCAACAATTAGAAACAACAAAAATACAGCCAAAACTGCATTTTTATCCATTACAATACAAAACTCTAACCACTTTGTTTTCTTCGAAGATCGAAATACACCTTAGCCTGTGGAAATCAAATCCCCAAAAATTGCTGCAATTCTCGATCCGAAGATAGATCTCATCTTCCGGCCAAATTAGAAAAGTTCATACAGATTCAGAAACATCTATGCTTAGATTTCACGCATTGGAAATCAAATTGGACAAATAAATAATAATTTCGTTCTGGGACGGATGGGATTCCGTTGAATTTCTGGGATCCGGTTCCGATTTCAACTGAAATTGAACAATAAAATAACTATTGAATAAATTATTTAGGGTTTTACGCGGGTAAATCTAATCTGGGCATCTGGATATGGCGACGTGGGTCCGATTTGAGTCATCTTAACTCCATTTAAAACTATGGGCTTCGTCCATAGACCCGTTTGATAATTGGATACTAACATATGGTTCCCTTCTTTTTTATATTTTTATAAATATAAATATAATATATTTGTTTATATAAAATAAGTCCTTTGTTCATGATGAAATAACAAAATTACTTCTATAATATTAAATTTTAACCGTCTTAGTTTCTCACAGTTGTCACCTAGTAATTAAAGTATATGATATACGTTTTTTTCAATAATGCTACAGATACAAACTCGTTCATACAAGTTGACGTAGTAATATTATACAATTATCGTATGTTACACATTTTCACTATAATAAATAAAAATATGTTATGCGGAACATACGACAACAATATTATTTTGTGGCATCGTTATTGTATTTTTAATCAAAATTAAATTTTAATTTATTTGATATAAAGACAAATTGATTTAAGATAAATTTAGTTCATGTAATTAGAAACTTTTGTGTGAAGTAAGCCACTTAAAAAGGAGAAGAATGTTATGTTAGGGAATAAAACATAATTTGTTTCATACAAGAAAGAATAAAGTATTAACTACCCAATTTGGCTTAGGAATCACATTCATCAGTCATCACTTTTGCATCAATTCACTAGGGATAATTAGTGTTGCATATTTATCGGTTGAGACAACTGGGTTACTGCAACACTTTGACAGCCTTTGCAGTTTCCATGCAGGAACTGTTGGTCTCGATGCTTTTGCTCATTTGCTTGGCTTTTTCCAAGCTCAGGCTCAGCCTTCTTGAAGTTTACGCAATCCACTTACATAATCAAGACAACAGAATCCATAAAACCAGCTTCCTTCTGACATTTCACTTTCACATGCATGTTATAAACAACAACAAACCATATTTGATCAAATCATATCGCCATGGACGAAATAGAAGTTGTTTTGAGAAGATTTGGGGACGAACAGAGCAACCTGATGGACCAGTTCGAGAGACTCTCCTTTGAAGTGCAACTGAACCAAGCCATTATGCGGCGGAGTCTCTCGGAGCCAAGTGTGACTCGGTCCAAATGTCAGGCTCTGCCACCGCTGGCACTGGTCACGAAAGGGCGACGTGGGTCTGGTTTCAGCAAGGTGTTCAAGAAGTTGCTCAAGCCCATTCTTGGCAGGAAGAGTAAGAACAACAACAAATATGGTGGAAGAAATGAATTCCCAGATCCCAAAAATCCCAAGTTTTGCAAAGCATTCAGTAGATCGTTACGCTTTTGAATAATTCTCACACTACATATATCATTACATTTCAGTAAACTTTTGTCGTTTGTTTTTGTTTTCTGAAATCATTAGTGGTACACTTATGTATTATGATTTTAAGATGCAATTTTGCTCTTTGATTTATGTTATACGATATGTCAGTCGTTAGACTGATTAAAGAACGCCATGCCATTTAAATTATTAATGAGTTGTCGTCTTGTCGTTTTGATTATCGGACGAGTTGTCACGCAAATAATTAGACGACATGTCCTATCATGTATAAAACAGCAAAGGATTTGTCATCTATCCTATTGGATGATGGTCATATCATATGTGATATTCTCGACGCCAGTCAAGAGTTTAAGACTCCGAAGAATTGGTAAAGGGAAGATAAAGCCATTTCAGTGTGATTTCTTCTCCAAATCCTCCAGCTTCTCAAATTCTGCAATCTCCATTACCGGGCAATTCTTTCATCTTCAATAACGCTTACAGAAAAAACCATGAAAAAATGCGGCTGGTTGTGTTTGCAACAGTATCATTATCTGCCGCAGAAACACCATTACAATTAATCTCGCTAACTGTGGTTTGCGGGCGCAAAAGTTCATGGACACAATCAAAGCATTACCCATGAAAGAGAGAGCTGATATCTTCAATAAAGTTTAAAAGATGGTAGAAATTGGAGCATATCCAACTTTAATGATTTGCTCATGTCATTAGTTATGGTAAATGAGCAAGACACTGCTTTGAAATCGTACTCTGAGATATCATCTTATGGGTTTACGCGAAATTCTTTGACATTTTCCATCGGTATTAGATGTCATTGCAAGAAAAACGATCTGGTTGAGGCCAGAGAGGTTATAGATAGCATGGTTGAAAAGGGGTCTTCCCAAATGTTACTACATGTATTATTGTTATAATTCTTTGTGCAAAAGTGGTAGGACGCCGGAAGCTTTTGAGGTTTTTGAATTTATGGATAAAATTGGGGGCGAACCTAGTACCCAGACTATTAATTGTTTGTTGAAGGGTTTGTGTTATGTAGGAAGGGTGGAGGAAGCATATAAAATGTTGATGAACATTAATAACGATTCCATGAAACCTGATATTTATTCATATACTGCTGTTATGGATGGATTTTGCAAAGTGGGTAGGTCAAATGAAGCAATGGAGAGTGGATTGACACCAAATGTGGTCACTTTTAATACTCTTTTTAATGGGTGTTGTAAAGAAGGGAAGCCAATGAAAGGTATTGATGTGTTGAAGCTTATGAAGAAGAGAAATTGCCAGCCAGATAATATCAGCTATAGCACTTTGTTAAATGGGTTGTTGAAATGGGGAAAAATAAGGCCAGAACTGAGAACTTTCAATGAAATGGTGAATTTTGGTTTCGAGATGGATGAGAGGATGATGAATTCTCTGCTAAGAAGGTTATGCATAAAATCCTAGGAAGAACAGGAATTGTCAGAAGATGCATATCAATTGTTTGAGGAAATGACCAAGAAAGTTTCTGTAACAGACCCTGGTACGCAAGGAATGGTATTCTGAGCTCTTGGTATGGGAAAGGAAACTGACGAGGCTTTGATCGATTTGCACCATATAATTGAAAAGGGTCATGGAAAATTCAAATTAATATTTACTAATATTTATTTTTTATTATGTTAAACAGTTAAACAGTCACGGAGTAAAAATATCCAAATGATGAAAAATTAATCTATTTAATAAAAATAATTTAAAATTGATCATAAATATAATGAAGATATGAAATAAAATTATTTTCGAACTTTTTTTAAGGGTCATGTACCACAGATGATCACCATTAACAATGTGATTCAAGTGCTTTGTGGTGAAGGAAAAGTTAACGAGCATTGTTGCTCCGATTTCTCATGTATAAACATGGAAAAATCCCAACCGGAACAACATATGACACCCTGATTAAGACGTTAGATCGACTGGCAAGCTTCACCGATGCTTGCGTTGTAGTTCCCCAAAGGAAGCCACATAATACAGCCCTAGGGAAAACTTGTTCGTCAACTATGTTTATCTCATTAGCAAATGAATAATTTACTGTATTACAGTAATGTTTTTGCACTAACAAGTGGTAGCGATATTATTGTAATCTATTGAATACTTGCAGATAATTTGAAACTCTTGCTTAACTGAGTTCTGAGCCAAGGCTTTACATAGAGAAGAACTATATGTCTATATCCACTGAGATTTTGAAAGAAATGCACATGGAACAAATTCAACTACTCGAACATGACACTATCTCAGGCTGATGTACATTTCTTGCATCAATGAAGATACAACAAGCTACCATGTTGGCTAAAATATATGAGAAAATGTTACCGAAGAAAGAAGTTCCTGAAAACTAGACCTATGCTCGGGTCATGTATTGCCCACTTCTTGTATCCACCAATATTTCATCACTTGTATTAACAAATAATGGAACATTCACCACAGCTCCAGTGTCCAGAGTAGCTGGTTTTGACCCACCTGCCACAAGAATTCCAAGAAGAAAAGACAATAAACAAAATTGCGGCAAAGAGAGACAATGAATAATTTCCTCCTTGAGATTTCCTAGAGAAGCAAATTGACATTACCTGAAGCAGTGTCACCTTTAAGGCCAGGATCAACATCAACTACAGTCAGCTGAACTGTGATTGGAACTTCAAAATCAATTATCTGCAAGCATATCAATCAGCAGATAGCGACAAATGGCAAAATAACTTTTATCATTCAGTAATGGATGGCAACACACTTGTGAATGCAAGCACATGCAGCTAAATTGCAAATGTAAAAACAATGCTAGTGTACATGGATGGAGCTTCACATCTTACGCCATTAATGAAAGCTCTATGAAGAATATTATAGTCATCCAGAAGAAAAATTGCCATCTTAAGTATTTAAACTTAAATAGAAAATTACTTTTCCTTTCCAAAATAGCAAATTGCAGTCCATTCCCTCTTTCAGCCACTTTTTCTTGTCCCCAACATCCGTTTCATTGAGACGTATTTCTTCAAATGTGTTCTGTGGAAAATATAGCAATGTGAATTAGACATCCAAAAAGTATAAACAAGATACTGAATGTCATTGGCCCTTGATCAAAAGATAATTATTCCTTTCCTTTATGGTAAAATACTGAAATTGATTCCAAGTTTCTTGAAATCAGTTGCTCATGTCATCAAACACAATGACACCATAAAATGTAATGATGCAGAATGCTTTTGCCAATCAAAATTATATGGAAACTGAAGTAAATCTAACAAGTTGGATGAAAATGGATGGAAAAAAAATACCAAGTCCATGAAGACAAACATGGAACCATCCTTGTAGGTGAACTGTTTGGTTTCCTTGAATACATCTGCCCCTTCAACCTAGAGAAAAATTACAAGTATAAAGGCAATAAAGATCCATATAGGTATCCAGTTTCAATATGTGATAAATCATAAAAAGAAGTTTGTCCATGCCAAAACCAATTTCCATGTACTTTCAAGAGCTGGTATATTATGCTGCTGTTAAGACTTGGCATGCATCTGATAGAGGCATCTGCTTACAGATGCCTCTCCCATTACTATAATACAGAAAGCATTGAGTGAAGGGGATTCCAATGCTCATCCAGGATTCCGTTTACCAAATGCCGAATGAAACTTAATCATCTTTTCTGGTCTTGGAAACTTAAAGCTTTGTTGTCAGGAAAATACAGTAATTTTTCAACAGCAGAATTATGGCCAGTTAATAAACATGATTTATTGGAAACAGAATATGATTTGTGCTCTTAAATCTTTAGATCACTACATCTCTCTTCTACTCTTAAGTACAAAAAGTATGGGTGTCTTTGTCCCTGTTGGATACAATCAATTCAAGTGAACGGCCGCATACAATTCAATGACTGTGCTGAAGCAAGCATTCACGGCTGTAAGAAAGCTAAAATAACCATGTCAAAGTGCTAAGATAAATATTTCAACCCTGTACATCATATAACCTGCAACACTATCATTATATTCAGGCTGCACATTTTCCAGTCTCAAACCATGGCACCCCAAATTATAACAACACAGTTCTGAGTCCCTATTACATAACTAAAATCATGCACCATTACAAGATTTCTGTACACCAATTGTGCAGTGAATCCGTATTACTTTAAAATTTTACTTAATTAAACTTCAATTTGCTAGTCAGCCGAAAATTTGGTGCTTAAATTCATAGAGTCAGAACACTTAATCCCTTCTAAAGACTGTACAAAGATACCTTACAAGCAACAATTAAATAAACAAACAGTATCCTAAACGCAGAAACAACCCACAAAAAAAATGTTTTAAGTCTTCGAAATGTTGGCCATTGCAAAACCAACCAAACTCACAGTTGGAAAAACTTAAATGGTAGGTAGAATTGGAAATAAAAAAAAATTACCGAAATTCCTGCACGAAAAGTTTTCTCAACTGTGGTTCCTGTCATATAATTCCGAAGCTTGGTCCTAACAAATGCTGCTCCCTTCCCAGGTTTCACATGAAGAAACTCTGCAAATGATACAAGTTTAGGCAAACTATTAACGAATTCAGCAAAAAAAAAAAAAAAAAAAAAAACAAACAAACAAACAAAAGAAATTATACCCAAAACACGCCAAGGAGCTCCGTCTACTTCAATGTTCGTACCCACTTTGATATCGTTGCTAGTCAACGCGCAAATTCCTGTCAAACAAAAACACAAACACTTAGAGTGCACATTCAATTTAAAAACCCAAAACGAAAAATCGAAACGAAATGCGATTGCTAGTTACTGGGATATCTAGAACGAGGTCGCATTGAGCGAACGGACGGTTTTGACGAAAGTGGAGTAAATGATGAACGGCGGAAGAAAGTCGGAGCTGATGCGACGTTGAAGGTGGCGGTTCCCGCCATCGTGGTGATTCTTTGCAGTTGAGCGGGAGACAATACTTTGCAAGAAATGCTTCGTTTTCCCAAAATAATTTAGACGGCCGTGAGCTCGTGACCCGCGAACTCAGATAAGGAGTGTCGCCGAGTAAATAATTTTGTTACCAAATTTTATTACCATTATATATATTACCTTGTGGTATATCTAACATGGGTTTTTAACGCCGTCACTCAATTTTTGATCTCATTTATATTTTTAATTTTGATAAAAAAAAAATTATATTTGATATTAATTATTTATTTTTCGGATAATTTTACCTGCATTCAATGAATTTTATCTTTCTTTAATGAAATTTCTCAATAAATTTTATATTTTTTCAATAAAATTCATTTTCTCTCGATAAATATATTCTTTTTCGCTAATTCACTCTGTAAATTTTTAAAATTTAAATAAAAAATTATGATCAAAATAAATAAAAATAAAAATAAAATCATAACCAAAGTAAATAAATTTACACCAAATTACTCATAAACTGACTTTTAATAATATTCTCAAAAATTCACTAACTCTTCTTAAAATCCACATAAAAAATTACAATCAAATAAATAAATTTAAAATTTTATGTTTAACAAGCAACTAACAAATAAATTTATTTTTGTCCAAAAAGCAAATAATTTTCTCTAAATATAAAAAAAAATTTACTGATGTTAAAAATATAATTGAACCTAAAACTTAGGTCATAACCGTTAAAAATCCTATATTGTACTTATTTTTAAAAATGGTATTTCAATTTTTTATATGTTAACTTGTCAATTTTGTACCTTCTTAACGGAACTACTAATATAATTAACGTAAAATTTGAAATAGTAACATAAAAAATTAAAATGAATAATATAAAACTTCAAATTGATTAACAAATCAACTTGAAACACAAACAAAAAAATTTGAAATTATTAATGTCAGAATTAAAAATTTTAGATGTAAGATATATAAAATGTATTGTTGAATTTTTTTTTTTAAAGTTGATATTAAATTTATTTATTTATTTCAATCAATAGCATGATATAACAAATAATAATCTATAATATGCAAGCCATAGTTATTTTAAGGCAAAATAAAAATAGTTTACAAGGAGATAGTCAATATGTCTGTATATTGAACTCCATTCACATGAAGTTGTATTTCAATTTTATGAGTATAGTGTTAATATTAAAAAAAAATATATTATTAATTTATGTTGTAGATAAAGATGAATATAAAATATATATAAAAAGACGGGGGCAAATGTCATTTTTTAAAATTATTTATGTATTTTAAAAAATATGAAAAAAAAATTAAAGAATCATTTTTCATTATTTAAAGTTTAGAATTTAGGGTTGCTTATTCTTCACGATATTATAATACATCAATTTTTATTAATTTTAATACTTTAGATATTAATATTTATTTATAATTATTTCAAAGTGAAAATAAGAATATATTTGACGGGTTTTAATAGATAAATATTTAAATTTTAATAAAATAATAAATAATAATATATTTAATTATTTATAACATACAAGTCCTTAACAAATAGAGATTCATTTATAAAATAATAGTTATTGCGAGTGTGAGTTACAATTTTTGACACTTCTCGTTAATCTAACAAGAACTCGATGTAAAATTTACGAGTTTGACTTAACATAAAATAATATTATTAGTAAATAAATTACACACGATACGATTATATAATCGTATCAAGTTTAAATTTGACATTTATAATATGTGAATTCATTTATAATTTAATAAACTATTTGAATAAATTATATCATTTTAACTTATTTATAATTTAATAAAATTATTTTATATTTTTTACATTTAAAAAAATAGTTATATGTATCATATTTTAAAATATTTAGTTATATTTATAATAAAATTGCTTAGATTTTCAGTAAATAATACCATAAATATTATCGAAATACATTTAAAATTTTTAAAAATAATTATTTAATAATTATCTCTAATTAAAAATTTTAATTATTGATATGATTACTAACAAAGAGATCAATTTTTTATTATTTTTTTTATAAAAATTAGGGATCTCTATGTTATTCTCCCTATACTTGAATGATGAATTGAAAAAAATGAAAGGCGATTGTACAACGCTGAGGGTAGCGCCAGCCTTCACATAACGTGCATTGACAAACTGATTGGTAACAATCATGTCCGTCACTAACTCGTGAGTAATAATTAATCGTCATTTCAATTTCTTAATTGATAAAAGCAATCGTGTATTCCACGTGTAGCGACGGACTCATTCCTCCTCGGCGCGTGTATTAGCGTTTCTCTTTCATCGGAGTAGGTATCGTTTATTCAAAGACACCTAACATCATCACCTAATATAATGACGTCATAAATACTATACCCACAGTAAATTTAAGTTTTAAATAATAATACAACGGTCGTTGACATTTGACACGTGTATATAACATTCCCTTTGGACGGCTCATGGTTTTATAATATTCGGGGGAAAAGGTAATTATCAAATTCATCCCTATAATTTATACAAATAATTATAAATCAATAAATTTGTACTTATTTCTAATTAATCTTTACTATTCATCTATGTTAATGATCATAATTTAAGAATATGTATTACTTTTTTTTTTTTTTTTATCATTCTATGTGATTTTTTTTAAATTAGAATATTTGAGAAATTATTTTATGATAAATGCAAATGAGATAATGATATATGAGCCCTTTAACATTTAAATTTTTTTAAAATATAATTTATTCATTTGTATTTTAAGAATAAAATTTATCATTTCAATAAAAAAAACAAGGATTCAATTTAATATAAATGAAAAATATAAAAATTTAAGGATCTAAATATTATTACTCAACAGGAATGATTATTTAATTATTGCAATTTTTTTATACATTAAATTAGGTGTTTAGTTTTAATTTTTGCTAACAAAGCTTGAAGGGCATACGAGGCAGCAGGGATGGTAACGTGTTAGGGATGACCATCCTTATCCTCATCTCCATTTTAAAAGTGATATTTTTCTTTATGACTTGTCTTTATTTTGAAAAAAGATTTATCGTTCTTGCTATTTCTCGTTTTGAAGTGAGGATTTTCGTCCACGTATCCATCCTCAACCCATTCTTATTTATCAATATTAAATAATAATAAAATTCATACAAAATATTAATAAAATCAAATAATAAATAATAATTTAACATGTATAAATAAATTATTTATTTTAATTTATATGCAAATATTAACAAAAGTAACTTGTCGATAAATTATAACATTAATTCTTAATAAAAATGATAAAAAAAATTAAATAAAATAAAATATTTAGAGTTTTATTAAATTTTGTGTTAATTTTTGTAAAAAAAAAATCTTCTTATGAATTTTGAAGAAAAAAATATTTTGTTTGGTAGATAAGAAAATAAAATATTGAAAATCTTTTTTTACCTTTGTTAATTTTGTATTAATATGCTAAATATTGAACTCAATTATTATAATTGATCATTTAATTTAATAACAAATAATTATTATATTTTTATTTTGATAAATTTTTAGTTGCTAAAAAGTGAATATAATTATACAAATTAGTTTTATTTTTTTATTTTAAATATATTATAATATAAAAACAAGAAAGCGAGATGGAATAAAAAATTGTCCCTATCCTCGTCCTCGGCCTACTTTGAAAATAGGAATGAAAATCCACTCCCGTTCCAACCTCTTTTTCAAATTCAAAGATCATTTCATCCTCAATCCCTTCCCTGCCTTGAATGGGACAAGCCCCTTCCCTGCGGAGATTTTTGCCATCCTTAGGAGGCAGGGATAAATATAATACAACTGATAAAATTATAAACATATTTGTTATTATTGTAAAATATAGGGACCAATTTAATAATATTCCTGACAGAAACGTGAGGAAAGAATGATAGGGTGATTTTGGAAATTTCATTCTGAACCTTGTTGCATGCGAAATGCAGATGCTGTTTGATACAACAGCCACCTAGTGGCGCAGTTTACGGTGCTGTCCACACGCCATATTTTTATACTCTTCGTAATCCCATACCTCATCTTCTCTCACTCGCCACCACCTTCCACTTCATGCTAATCGCCATCTTACCCCATCTCCTTCTCGAGCCAACGATCTTCCTTCAACACGCGTCCAATCAAGCGTGGGAAACATATTTCACGAATACGTTGTTTATGATTTGAAATTTCGATTTAAAAACAGAAGAAATTAAAATTAAAAAAAAAAAAAAAAAAATCGAAAGTAAGTGGGAAAACACCAAAGAGAGAAGAATGAGAGAGTTCGCCGAGTCTTGAAGCATCATCGTGCATGCATTGTTGAATGTACCAAATTCTTATCTTTCTTTCTCTCTCATTGCTTCTGTTACTTCTGCATGCACAGAATATTTTCTTTTTCTTCCGTTTCGATCGCCGATTTCAGTTTTTAACTCGCCGGTTTTAGGCTCTGCAGCTTCAATTGTGACGATGAAAAGCTGAGGAAACGACAGAGGAATCGAATATGGAGGTTCAGAGTAACGTTCATAGAAGAAAGTGAAGCTACTTCGGTGTCGTTTTGTTAGAAGACGAGGTTGGTCACTATTTCTTTTGGTTCTATGTGACTTGTAGAATTTTATGGTTCTTTCTGTGTATTGTTGATAAGAGGATTAATAGGGATTCGTTTTATATGATTTGATTTAGTTTTGGTGAAATTTATAGATTGAGCTTGAAAGAAATGGAGTCGAGGACTTGCATGAATGAAGTATGTAGAACGTCGACGTCGATCGAGTGGAGAAAAGGTTGGGCTCTGCGATCTGGTGAATTTGCTGTTCTCTGTGATAACTGCGGGTAATTTGCATTTCTTTCTTCTTTTGTATTGTAAAGTTTGCAATAAAAACTTCAAATTCTACGTACTGTGGCTTAATTTAATCATGTTTATTTTATGGTGTAGTTTTGTTCATTTTTGGTGTTTCACTTGGCCATTTGCTAGCTATAATTTTGAATGAATTGGATTAAGCACACAAATTTGTTTGTCACTGCTGTGATTATATTAATTCTTGCCATGTAAACTAAATTCATTTGCAGAAGTCAAAACTACTACTATTTCTGTTGTCGTCTACTTCATTATATAAATTTTAATTTAATTCTTGACAAATCAACTTAATTTTCTTGGGTGTTCTAACTTAATTTAATTTTGTCATCTGCGTATATTTTAGGTCTGCATTTGAGCAATTAATGTTCTGTGACAAGTTCCACTCAAAGGACTCTGGTTGGAGAGAGTGCACTTCATGCGACAAGGTGAGAAAATAGCATAAGAACTTACACATGTTTCCTTCCCCTCTTTCTTGTTATCTATACATTTATTCATATCTACTGGTTTGGAGTATATTCTAACTGGTTTGTCATTGGCAGCGTCTTCATTGTGGATGCATTGTTTCTAGGTCTTTGATTGAGCTTCTTGATAGTGGGGGTGTAAGCTGTATAAACTGTGCAAAAAAATCAGAACGTGACTTGGTAAGATAAATTTACTTATGCACTAATATACGACTTCGTCTAGAGATTTACAAATGTAGAACATCTGTAACTTGGTTTCTCAGTATGATAATCAATTCTTTGTCTTATCTTTCTATCAAACTTCAAAGGTGACATCCATGATTACAGATGTTAATATTCTTGAATTTTAGGATTTCAATCATAATAGTCAGGTACGGACGATGTTTTAAAACTTCTTCATTCAGGTCGCTGGTGATGAAAAGCTCAATACATTTGGCACGCTGAAAAGTGGTAATGCCAGTGGCTTGCAATCATCCTCAGTGGACAACCAATTGGGTGGTGGCGTTGACAAAATTAAGCTTATGCAGTTGGGCAATAATTCAGAGGGTGTAGGGCTGAGACACTTGCTTCAATTTCGGAATGATGACCCGGATGGATCTTTCGGGAAAATGAAACTGGAGGAAGCTGCTAAGCCAGATGTTTCTAAGGCAATCACAGGGGCAAAAGATATCTATGAATCATTGGCACATACTAACTTAAGCATTACCCTGGGTTCTTCTGTCGTAAACTCATATTCTTTTCCCGGTGCTGTCCTTGATGAAAAAGAACACAGTAAGACATCCTCCTTCATCCATCAAGGAAACAGGTCTCGCCATCTTTTGCCTAAACCTCCAAAGTTAGCCCTTGCCACAGGTTCTGAGGCAAATGCAGGCATGTCCCAAGTTCGTATTGCTAGGCCACCTGCTGAAGGACGGGGCCGAAATCAGTTGCTTCCTCGCTATTGGCCCAGAATTACAGACCAAGAATTGCAGCAAATATCTGGGGAGTATCCTTTTTACAGTTCTTTTTAGAAGAAATATATTAATATTTCTTTGTGTCATTTTTCCCTCTAATTTGTTTTGTATACCATTTTCCCTCAAAAAAAAGATTTTACTTTTTAATTTTCTCTTGGTTTCCATTCTTGGCATCTAAGGATTTGTTTAAAAGAGGAAAAAAAAAATCTCTGCCAAAGTTACGTTACCTTTCTAGTTATCTGCTATCTCGGACATTTTCATCTTTGACAGTGTTTCTTATAGTTCAAATTCCACCATTGTTCCTCTGTTTGAAAAAGTTTTAAGTGCGAGTGATGCTGGTCGAATTGGTCGTTTGGTTCTCCCTAAAGCATGTGCTGAAGTAAGTTTTTATTCTACTTAATAATGTTTGAGCTACTGATTTACATTATTATTATTTTTAATTGATGAATCTTATTGAATATTTGATAACATTGGACAACTACACAGGCCTATTTTCCTCCCATCTCTCAACCAGAGGGCCTTCCTCTGAGAATTCAAGATGTAAAGGGAAAGGAATGGGTGTTTCAGTTCAGATTTTGGCCTAATAATAACAGCAGGATGTATGTTTTGGAGGGTGTAACTCCTTGCATACAGTCCATGCAGTTGCAAGCTGGAGATACTGGTATTGTTTAAATCTCTCTGCTTACAAAGCCAAAGTCATATTCTTGATGCTTATATTTTTGTAGCTAAAACTGTAGATTGACTCCAGACTTTCATGCCACGGACATGACTGTCATCATTTTCTAGTAGCTATTATTATTGGCTGAAAGTTTGGTATTGCACATGGTTTTATTATCATTATTGTTCTTTAAAGTATACTTTTTACAGTGACATTTAGCCGTATGGATCCGGAAGGGAAACTTGTTATGGGGTTTCGTAAAGCTTCGAGTTCCACTGCAATGCAGGTAAAAGCCACAGTCAGTTTTTGTGGTAGAAAAATTAAGTGTATAATATTGATATATAATTATCAAATAAACAGGATGCACAACCTTCTGCAATTACTAATGGTGGTCATTCAAGTGAAAGTTTCTTTTCTGGTGTTTTTGAGAACCTATCTATAATAAGTGGTTACTCTGGCGTTCTTCAGTCATTAAAGGGAAGCACTGATCCCCACTTAAACGCACTGTCCAAACATTTGAATTCCACTCCTGGTGACATTAGCTGGTTTAAGTCTGAGAAGCACGAGGACAAGACGAGGGAAGGGTTGCTACTGCCATCAGTGACGGCTTCAGAACGAAAGAGATCTCGAAATATTGGTTCAAAAAGTAAGAGGTTGCTCGTTGACAGACTAGATGCTCTGGAGCTGAAATTTACTTGGGAAGAGGCACAGGATATGCTCTGCCCGCCCCCAGCTGTTATGCCAAGCATTGTCACGATCGAGGACCATGTTTTTGAAGAATATGAAGTGAGTCACTTTGCCGATGTTTTTTTTTTTTTTTTATGATTTTTGAAACTCTCCCTCCCACATTTTCTTGGTGCATCAACCTTGTCCCCTTCTGTCCACATACTTAAACTAGTAATTGTTGAAGTATATTTGCAGATTATCTTTTAGTATTGCTTGATGTTTATCTGTTATAGAATGCTGAGAAAAAAAAGGCCAATTTCTGGTGTAACTTTAATTGTCTCAAGCTTTCCTTGCAAGAATTTACTTCTTGAGAGTCATTGGCTTGTGCAAAATATTGAAATTTTGGGCATTGAGCTCTTCCTTCAGAGAACTGTGCTTATATGTCTCTAGCAATGCTGCGTAAAGTTTGGAATTGATAGATTAAAGGATAATCCAAGATTCATTCCACACTAAGAAAAAGATATGCTATCCTCGGGGCTTGAATAATTTCTCATTTCAGCTACCTTTTATAGCAGGTTTTACTTATTTATTTTGTTATATAATTGCTACCAGATATGACTGTGCATGCTTAACTAAATGTTCTTCAGAAGAATACTAGTGATGCCTAATTGATCTGGAGAGATTCATTTATATGAAATAATTGAATACAATAATAATAGAAAACCAAATGATGATGAAAAACAAGTACTTTAATTGATACTAACTTCCTGCTAATCTCCTCTCGCCATATTAATATGCACATTGTTCTCATTAACTTTTCTTGTGCAAAACTTACCTGTATTACATGGTCTTTTGGCAATTGGAACAAAACTTGTCAATCTGATAATCAAATCAGTTTTGTGGGCCCTTCTACATTGGTTGTTCAATCCTATTAGTCTGTGTCTGTTACATAATATACATGTTTTCCTTCATCTACATAACAACTGAATTTCCAAAATTTTGCCTTCTTCCTTCCCACCTTAAAAACTTTGAATTGTGAGATTCAGCTTATTCAAGGATGAATGGAGATTGATTTTTAGTTCAGAACTTTGAATAATTATTTCCTTTTATTGTTATATATGTTTGTCATACAGGATCCTCCAGTTTTTGGGAAGAGGAGCATTTTTGTGGCCCGTACAACTGGGTGAGGATTTCAGTAACTAATTAATTCTGTGTTTACATTATGGAATGTAAATTTAACCCTTTAACAAACTTATAAAGGAGCGCATGTGCAAAGGAAGCCATCTGGATCATAGGTCTGGAATTTATTAATGCAAAGGAAAGAGTACTTTGTACTTTCTGAAATTGATGGCATTCTATAGAAACATTTGAGGTAGTTTAGATCTAATGAAATTCTTTATTGTTGAATATGCTTGAGAATAGTTATGTTTCATTTCAATAAGGATTACAGAATCACTAGAGTTGTTGGAAGGCCAATTTTTTCTCCAATTCCTAATGAAACTTATCTTTCCATAATGCAATCTTGTGTTTCTGTTATTTTTGTTTGAAAGGATCTACATCTATTCCTCCGGTTTCTGATTGGATAAATTCATCTAATCTTGAATTACTAAGCTTGATCTTCAGGGGACAAGAGCAATGGGCTCAATGTGATGGTTGCTCTAAATGGCGGAGGTTGCCAATTGATGTACTTCTTCCGCCTAAATGGACATGTGTGGACAATGCTTGGGATCACAGCAGGTGAACAATAGGTTTTTTCATGCTAGTTATTTTTGCGAGAAAGCAAAGCTCCTGAGTAAATCTCACTTGTTTATGAATTTTTATCCTCAGGTGCTCATGTTCAGCACCAGATGAACTGACCCCCAGGGAATTGGAAAATCTCCTCAGACTACACAAGGGTATGTTATCAGTAAATGTCCTTTTAATATCATTACATATAATAAACTTATTGCAGGCTTGCAATGTAGATTGCTCTATCAGGAAACAGCTTTTCCATTTATTAAAGAGTTACTATAAAGCTAGATAACGCTGTATTATCACCCACCAGTATAGACTACTCAAATTTGTTTTGTTGAAATTACTTAATGCAAATAGTGTTTGGGACTGATGTCTGCATAATAGAAAATCACACCTGTATGTCTATCTGATAACAGAATAAGAGTTTCATCCCCTTGCATTAGTGGTCAGACTAAATTGTTGCTCTTTTCTGTCACTTCAGCTGGCCTGTTAAAACAGCATAAAGGTTGTGTATGCAACCAGGACTAACCACTGAATTTTATGCTTGTGGATTAAGTGGTTTCTTTTTCTTAATTAAAGAAAAAGTGGTTAATTTTTCTTTAATTTCAATCACTTGAACTCTGGTCAGGAAACTTATGAGCCATGAGTTTGGGAATAAGTGCTGCCCTAAATACAGGGCCATTTTAGAGCTTGGAATTTGGAAGAGAGATCATAAATGTTTGCACATACAGGTGTTTGTGGGTACACTAGTGTGCTTCCATTTGCAGTTACGGTCTAATTATATTTGCATAATTAAGTAGCTGATCAGAAGTTGTTACATGTTTTATTTTATATTACAAGTGATATTCCCTGATGCATACTCTGTCTAAATTTGAAAAATATTGAGGTGATTATACTCAACTGTTGCATAGATTTTAAAAAACGGAGAATAGCAGCAACAAGTCATAGGCCGAATCAGGAGCTTGAACCGTCTGGTCTGGATGCATTGTCCAACGCTGCAATCCTTGGTGAGAACATGGGTAATCCAGGCACTGCATCAGTTGCGACTACAACCAAACACCCAAGGCATCGTCCTGGTTGTTCATGTATCGTGTGCATTCAACCCCCAAGTGGGAAGGGCAAGCACAAGCCTACATGCACATGCATTGTCTGTCTGACAGTGAAACGGCGTTTTAAAACCCTTATGACACGCAAGAAGAAGCGCCAATCTGAGCGTGAAGCAGAAGTTGCGCTGAGAAACCAACCTACTTGGGGTCCCAAAGAGGAAGCAGAGGTAGACAGCAGTTCTAAGCATGTATCATCACATCTTGATCCTTCAGAGAATGAAGCCAGGTCCGGAAATGAGTTGGAATCCAAGAGGCAAAGCAACAATATGTCCGGCAAATTGGCTGAAGCCAGCAAGTCAGAGATAGACTTGAATTGCCATCCCGAACGCGAGGAAATGCAAGCCGGGTTGAACCGTGTGAGCATGATGAAACTTCTCCAAGTAGCCTGCCAGCCATTGGAAACTTATCTGAAGCAGAATGGTCTTACAAGCTTGGTGTCTGAGCAACAACAAGCAAGCTCAGCTTCGCATGCTCCGCCGCCACAAGCTACCAGAGAGAACGATGGACAACTTAATGAACCTGCTTCTGCTACTCAAGAGCGAGAAAGTGGAGGTGAAGAGAATTCTGAAGCTGTATCAGATAAAATCCTTGATGATCCTCAGTGAAGCTCCTCCTCATTCATTTGTTTACCCTTTTTTTTTTTTTTTTTGTATAATTACAAATTATAGGTGTCCGTTGGAGTCAGCAATATATTTATGCAGTTAGAAGGGTGTGCATGTGCTTTAACTAATTATACAATGTATACCATATATGCATAAATTTTGAATTTACAACGCCTACAATATTATTTTTACAATTACTCTTCTACTGCTAGAATAGCATCATATATGGTACTAAAGAATTTTATTCTAGATTTTTCATTTGGATATGCAATTTAGTTCATAACATACAATCTCAAAGAATATCATCGTGTGGTTTTGTTTTTAAAACATTGTTTACTTACAGAGACAAACTCAAGAGAGAAGAAGTAAAGAACAGGCATTGAACTCAAAGAAATGATCTTCTGTGTTCAATTGCTCTGTTGTCTTAGTGCAAGCAATTTTTTTTTTGTTTAACCATTTTTTGTTTGGCTAATTGTTAGCAACCAAGCACAAGAATGCAATGAAGATTATACAGAAATGTTAAACAAAGAAATGTGAATTGTGATTATGTAAATGACATATTTGATATACTCCCTACAAGCAAAAGATTCTGGAAAATCTGTGATTGAACTCAAAGCCAGGTCTACTTCAACAATGCTGGAGGTTGAATGTTTCTATGGGCAACCTAGAATAGACAATCACAGGCAAAATGCAGCTACAAAAACAAGAAAATAATCCTATTTCATGTTTCATAAAATCTTGAAACATGCATATTTGTGGCAACAAAAAGTGCTTAAACTCATAAAATCTTCCTCTGGTTCATCATCTTCTTCATATTTGTTACCTCGATCACCTTTAGACTTGCAGCAAACAAGGAGGTACATTCTCTGGTTGAACCCGATTCAACTCCTTAATTCTATTGTATTTCAATTGAGGAAACTAATGGAACCTGAAGAGTAGCACATTTCAGAAACAAAATGAACCAGTAGTAATTCAATTATGATATTCAACTCACCTCTTTGAAGTTCAAGATAAGGACTTCCAGATTATATATGCGAGTTATTGAGAAATCGTTAGATGGACTAATAATCTTGTCTTCCATTAACTCTTCAATGGTGCATAATATGCTTTGTTTGAAGAATTTGCATATTGCATGAAATGAACGTCATAGTTTATGCATTCCACAGACAAAGATGTAGCCGTCGACTCTGATTGTCATGCTGCAAAACAAAGACTTATCTACTAGCTGTTAGTTACTATGCTTACTCTGTAACATAAAACCATTAGAGTTTCATATCTATGTAGAACATAAAAGGGTGGATGCTTGAAGGAGAAGTTCCTGCATTAGTAACTGAATATTCAAACCCTGAACCGATTACCAAAATTTACAAAAGCTTCAATAGAACAAAGTACAACTCATTTGTCACAAAAATCCTGAAGTATCCCCTCCTCAAAACATGTCAAGCAATTAGATTATTGTTCTACAGCAGAGTTTCCATAGAAAGAATATGCTGCATTTGTAGTAGTAGGGAGTCATGATACACTCTCAAAGGAATTCAACTTGACAAGCTGTAGATCCTCTTTCGAACATTAATAATTTCTGGCAAACAGAACACTAAACCTGGATCGAATACAACCTCGAACTGATCAAGGACAGTTCTTGAACAAGATTAAATCAAATGAAAATAGACGAAACCAAGAATCAAAGAGAAACAGTAGCGAAAACAATCACAACATCGGTTTTACGTGGTTCGGCTTGAAGCCTACATCCACGGGCAAACAACACTCAAAGATAACTTCAATAATCAACAAGGAATTACAGTATTGTAGTGCAAGTTACAAAAGCTTTTTATTAAGCACAAGAACCAATAGATAGATGACATAGAACTCCAGCCTTTATACTCTGTTTTTGGTAGTTAAATGACTTACAAATCAAAACCGATTTTAACTACTTTTCACAGTTGCACCTGCTCATCTCACTACTGTGTACACCCCCTAAGGCTTCTAAAATGCACCCACATTAACATACTTGATTTGTCAGCAGTCAAGCACAAGAATACAAACGATCATGGAAGAGAAGATACATGGGATTTTCAGAGAGGAAGGGAATACAGAAAGCTAGCAGACTCGCAAGCCATCTTCAGTTTCTACTATATTATGATTATGATTGTAGTTATAATTACAATTACCAGTAAACAAATCTGATTTGGAGTTGGAAAATACTCAAAGAATTTCGTTAGTTAAAGTATATGCATTCATTATATCATACATTATCACCGGAAACACCATTATTGAGAAAGGTGAGTTGGGATGGGCTTGGGTTAGGTCCAAGTTTATATCAATTACATGATGAAAGCGAAGCATCAAAACAGTGCGCTTTTCACGTTAAATTCTTCCTATTGGTTCTTCTCTACTGCAGTTTTGGTAAAGCTAGTTTGTATTTCCTGCTCACTGCATCTATACCCTCTTGTAAAGAACAGTTTTTCTTTGTATCCTAACTGACCTGAATCCACTACACTTTCCCCCAGTTTCGATTCTATTTCTCTGCTATCCCATTTATCAATTTTTTTTTTTTTTTTTTTGGGTTCCGACGGCTTGTTGGAAAATCTTATACAATAACGAATTATATAAATGGGTTTTGAATGATTTTAATATGATCTTTAAGCTGTGGCTTGCATGCTCAAAAATAGTTCTTCTTCTTAGGATCTGTGTTTTGAGTTTGGTGACTATGTATGAGAAAACATGAACCCGGCAACAATTATCTCCATGCATAAGACATTTCGCATATTTCATTTTTCTATCTGACTGCCTACCCCTGTTTTTCTTAATGATTCTTTTCTTTTTTTTTTCTTAATTATTTTGTAGCATGTGTTTATGAATAGTTAAAAATTTTGTAGCATGTGTTTATGAATAGTTAAAATTTTAATTAGTAGTATTAGTATATAGCATTATGACAAATTAGAAATGTTTACAAGTGTTTTAATGTCTTAAATATGTTGCAGTCAAATCAATTGTGTCATTTTGTAAGGATTATGAATCCCAAATGTCGTGAAGAAGGAAAGGGTCGAAAAGATACCCTTAGTAGATTACCGGATGATGTTCTTTGTGACATCCTATCGTGTCTCTCTACCAAAGATGCTGTTCGGACCACCATTTTATCGTCAAGATGGAAATATCTTTGGACTTCAATCTACAATCTTTACTTTGATAATTCTCTAACGCTAATGAAATCACGTACTGAGAATTGTAGAATCCGGTTTGTGAATTTTGTGGACAGAGTACTTTTTCTTTGCCAATCCAAAGTTATTCATGATTTTCATCTTAGATACTCTTATCTTCAGGAGAAAGATTTATCTGATGTCAGTGCATGGGTAGGTTTTGCTATCAACCACAATGTTCATCGTCTTATTCTCTCCGTCCATATGAGAAGTGACTATATTAGAAGTAACACACTTCTACGGCTACCTCAAACAATTTTAACTTGTAAAACTTTGGTGGATTTAACACTGTATAACGATGTTGTTCTTGATATTCCTGACTCTGTGGTATGTTTTCCAACTTAAACTCCTTCATGTTCATGTTGAGCATCCAAGTGGTGACCTAATGAAGAAGCTTTTTGCTTGCTGTCCTTTACTTGAAGATTTGACAATTGATGGACATCTTTACCCTCTTGACGATGGGCAGACTTGTAACATTATAGTGCCGACTCTTAAAAGGCTAAGAATATTTGTCATCGTAAAGCATAGACTTGTTTCTGAGCACAAATTTGTGATTAGAGCCCCTAATCTTGAATACCTCAGCATTATAGTTGATTCCTTGGCATACTTTTTGCTGAATGAAACACCTTTTCTTAAGGAAGCATTTGTGAGTGTTGGATGCTATGTTATGAGACAGTCATTTGGAATCTCCAAAGATGAAGCTAATCGGGCAATGGAACTTCTGAGAGCCATAAAAAATACGAAGATTTTATCATTGCCCGATCGGACAATGACGGTAATTTCCATACCTTAAAATGTTATTTACATTTTGTACCATGCAATATTTTACAGGAATGATTTTTCCTCCTCTTGTATCATTACTCAATTGCTTTATAATTTTTATCTGACTGTTAACTTTATTTCTATTGTAGGCCTTAGGCTTTGTCTATAATGAGAATTTGCCAACCTTTCCCAATTTGACCCATTTGAAATTGAAAATTGAGTCTTGCTTTGGCTGGAAATTGTTGACACCTTTTCTCAATAACTCACCTAATTTGGAAGTCCTTATCTTGGACCTGTGTGAGGTAAGTCAAAAACAATTGGTACATATATCTAACTAATTCAATTTGTTTCTGAAATGTTTGATTCTTCTTGTTTCATTAGGCAAACAAACTGTATCATCATCTATTAGAAGACATTATTTTCGAGGATTTTGATTGGGTTGAACCAGAGAGTGTGCCTCGTTGTTTGTTGTCACGTGTTAAGGTGCTTAAGATAATATACATGCAGGGGGAAGATCAACAGTTGGAAGTGGTTAAGTATCTGTTGAAAAATAGTGTAGTCTTGGACAAGTTTTCGGTCGGTTTTTGGGGTTCGGCAACAAATCTCGAAAAAGAAATTCTCATGTTTCCAAGGGGTTCCAAGACTTGCTCAATTGAATTTCTTTGAATGTTTGTCAGGTGCTCTCTCTTAGTTTGTGTTTTCTTTTTTGGTAGATTTGTTTATGCTTCATGGTTACTGTTGCGTTGCTGCATTTTGTTGTTGACGGTGTATTCTAGGTTGGATATAAAAACCCCTTCTGTATTATCATCCCTCTCAAAACAGCCATCTTTTGCTTCTCAGAGCTCTCTCTTTTACCTTCTTTACCATACTCTATTACATTCTTGTGCTTGATTGCTGACAAAATTCATTAACTATGGTGAGTGAGTATATAAATGAAGATTCTACAGTGTCTTTTACCCATTGTAGCTTTTCTCTTGAAAACTAAAGCTGAAACAGCAGTTTATGAAAAAAACATTTTTTAAAACCAGGCAAAATGTTTTCTTTTTGGTTCTAACACTATGTTTATATCTATGTTTATATCTCTCAGGTTGTTTGAGAACTTTCATTATTAGGGACTAGAGAATGGATAGAATATCGAATAGACATAAAGTGGGCAATCCAGATAAAGAAGACAGAATCAGTGATTTGCCTGATTCAATCCTTTGCCACATTCTATCATATCTACCCACAAAACATGCTGTGGCAAATTCCATTCTATCTTCAAGATTGAAACTTGTTTGGACTTCACTTCCCGAATCTTTGCTTTGACGATAGGCTATGCTTAGAATACAAACGTAGCCAATATTTGACTAATGATGCTACAGCTTCTGAGAGGTATCAGTAAAACCAAATTCTTGTCCCTCTGCTAACACTTTGCGTGTAAGTTCACTCTCCATCCATACCCAAGATTTGACTAACGATGCTACAGCTTCTCAAAGGTATCAGTAAAACTAATTCTTCTCCCTCTGCTAACACTTTGCGTGTAAGTTCTCTCTCCATATTCTTGTATCCATGTTTCTTTCTTTGGTTTTCCTTCTTTACATAATTTTCTCTTTCTTTCGACATCTCCCTTAGTTTTGAGCATGCTTCGAGCAACTATTTCATTTCTCATTTCTCATTTTGTGGGGGGACCGTAGGATTGTCATTGGAAGGCGAATTCTATTTTCTGCACAGAATTCTATACATTCTTTCGAAGTGAACTCTCCTCTTCAATCGTATCTCATGACTTTAATCTGATGCCCACTTTCTTTCTCCACCGCAGCTTTGAATTTCTTGAAAACTTTAAAAACTTTAATCTGAGGCAACACTAGTAGCGTTTTACTTCTAATATAGACATTATGAGCAAGATAGCGAACATTGTTTTGGATTGCGAAGCATACCCATTCACTGACACGAGATAAATCTTCAGCTCGAAGAGACTTACTTTTAAGATGAAAGTTGTGAATATCTTTGCATTGGCAAAGACTAAGTATTCCGTCCAAAAAATTCACAAACCACTAGGCTGTTCATTGGCAGATTAGTAAAGTAAAGATTGTAGACTGAAGTCCAAAGATCCTTCTATCTTAATGATTGAATGCAGGTCGGAACAGCATCTTCAGTTGGAAGGCATGAGAGTATGCGACAGAGAACATCATCTGGTGATCCACTGATGATGGTCTTTTGCTCTGTTTCCATCTTCAAGACTCTCAATATTCATAACTCTTTCACAACTATACAATTGACTGCAACATGTTTAAGACAGTAAAACAACTGTCAATTTTCTTCGTTTGTTAGAATATTATAGATTTGAAGAGAGATGGAAGCTAACCTGAGCAAGTGCAGTTGACTGAGTTCTGTTGTCTCAGCTCAGTTAGCATATAAACATATACTTCCCTAATTCCAATACAAGAAATTAGCCTAGAATTTGGTCATTCTGTGATATTGGTCGACAAATAAAACATGTTAAATAGCAACTTTGTATTGCAGAAATTTTTATACATACATGTTGAATTTACCTGCAACTTATGATCATAATTTTGAAACTTTTTGAATTCCGGCACATTTAGGTAGATATAAGAAAAGGTTAGAAAGCCAAAGAGCATACAGATAATGTCATGCAAGCTGCAAGCCAACGATCTGCTGCATGCATAAACTAGACAGTTTATTTGCATCCAATATCCTTAACGAGTCTCATCAATAAGCCGTGTTATGAAATCGGATTCATCTACTTAAACAGTGAAACCACCTAGAGATCAAAATTGAAAGCTCTCAAAGGACTACAACTTGGCAAGTCTGAGAGCCTCTTTTATACATTAATAATATCTGTCGAAGGATTTTCTTCGAACCTTTTTCCGATACCTCTTTTCCAAAAGTTCAATGATCATTGTGTTCAAAACTTCACCATTCTTCAACAATTACTTGATCAGTTCCTGTTGGTTTTCCTTACCATTAAATCCCTTAATTTCAATTTTCTTCATGAGTGTTGGAAGCATATGGCACCCTATGTCAGAAACCTCCACTTGTAAATGAGTCAAATTGGGAAATGCATGAAATAAATCCTTCAAAGCATATTCAAGAACCTTTCATGAAGAAAAAGACAATAACTTATAAACCAATCAAGTAGAAATTGAACCCGCTGCCATTGAATTTCTTTGAGAACTAGAAGCTGTCTAACCAGTCTCTTTTAAAATAATCCAAAAAAAAAAAACACAGAAAACATTAAATATGCATAAGAGGGCCTTAAAACTCTTTACAACTCCCTTTATTGACAAATCTTCAAGCAGAGGGCAAATGGTAAAGAGCCTCTCAACCATGTTGTTATCAGGATAAAGAAATTCAAGGTGAAGAATATTGAGACTTGGAAAACACATTCCAGAGGAAGGAATTTTGAAAACAAAATCCGAATTCAGTTTGAGAAATTCAAGTGTTTTGGAAGTGCAAATACTATCTGGCAATTAAACACGTTTATGACCCTTAACATAAAGTTCAATCTCACGAACATGATGCATAATTGCATAAGAAACCCAGAATTTCAAAGAAGACATTCAACTGAACTTGTAACAACATAGAGAAAACTTGTTAATGTTTACCGAGTAGTCACAAAGGAGAATCACCCTATTCACAAAATTCTCAAACCCAATGGAAGCTGGTATACCTCTGTACTTTCGGAATAACCTGTCATATAAGCAAAGATTTGGAACTGAAGTCCATAAATGCTTGCAGAGCATTTATGCACAAATCCTCGAGCACAGGGCAAATAGTAAAGAGCTTCTTAGTCCTGTTGTTATCAGGATAAAACATTTTAACATGAAGAATCTTGACCCTTGAAAGACAGATTCCAGAGGGAGGAATCTTGGTAATAAAATCTGAATTCAGTTTGAGAACTTCAAATGTTTTGGTAGTGCAAATACAGTCGGGCAATTGAACGCAGTCGTGACCCTCAATATTAAGTTCAATCTCACGAACACTATGCATAATTGCAGAAGAAATCCAGAATTCCAAACGAGATTAATTGTTGAGCTTGTAACAATGGGGAGAAAACTTGTTTATGTTTACCGACTCAAAATGGAAAAACACATTATCTACCAATTTCTCAAACTTAATCGTAGGACTGTTGTCGATAATAAAAAAAGCGAGACGTTCGTAATCTAAGCATAACCCGTTGTCGAAGCAAAGATTGGGAAACGAAAGTCAGACGAGCTTCCATCTTGAAGATAGAATGCAAGTTGCCGCAGCATATTTTGCTGGAAGAAACGAAAGAATGTGGCAAAGGATTTATCAGGTAAATTACTGATTCTATCTTCTATTTCCTGATTGCCCACGTTACGCAATTTGGATTTTCTGCTGTTCGATTGTCCTCCATCGTGAATGTTCTCAAACAGCACTGATTTGAGCAATGTGAAGATAGTGTTGGAACTAAAATCTCAGATTTTCTGTTATGTTAATAATGGTTTCCTCATAAAACTCGGTTTTCACTGAGAAACCTTCCGAGGAAAAGGAAAAGAACTTGCAATACTAAGTTTTACATTCGGATAATAGCATTTGAGTCTTATATTTTTATATTTTTTTATCAATAGATCGCCAACTTTTATTAAAACAACAAAAATGAATACCCTGTTAAATCTGAGAGAGGAAGTGGGTGGGAAAGTACATGGAAGTTGTTATGTCAATGGCATCTGGATAGAAGTGAAGTAATTTGAGGGAAGTCAAACCAGGCTTGCACGCTTTATCTACAAAATACCATCCTCTCAAATACATCTTCTTTGAGGGAAGGCAAAGGTGGAAGCACCACATCTTTGTATCATCTATATATGTGTTGAATCACAAAAAGTAAAAGAAAAAAGAAACAAATGAAAAAAATCCATATTATAAACACTCAAAATCCTTCAACACTAGGCCTTCGAACAGTTGACGATGATGATTTCCGACTTTCTTGCCTATCAAGTTCCTCGAAGGTGATGGTGGATGAACAAGCACGCGGTGGAAGAGTCAAGGGCAAGGTAAGTGGTCTTGTAGGAGAAATCGATGCCCGAGCTCCTGACGGGGGAGATGGCGAAAAGCTTAATCTGGGTGGGGGAGTAATGATCCCATTGAGACTTGGCGATCTTGACATCTGTTTACTGGCAATTACTGCTGGCTCTTGAAGAGGATATCGACAGGGGTATTTCATGTCTTGTATGGTTTTGAGATTCTCAACAATGCTTCTCATGGTAGGTCTTTCTGATGGATCCTTTTGCAGACATCTCAAAGCAATGTTAGCTACTGTCCGGGCTGCTTTGGATGGGAATCGGCCTTTTAGCCGAGAATCTATGATAAGTGAGAGTCGACAGTCGTCAGCCAGGAAAGGCCGGCTCCACTTAACTAAGTTAATTTCTTCCTTGGGATGGCGGCTGTCAAGATTCCTCCGGCCTGTAAGTAGCTCAAGAAGAACAATTCCGAAACTCCAAGCATTGCTCTTAGGAGTCAACAATCCTCTCTCCAATGTCTCCACGGAAAGATTTGCTGCAGCCTTTACAGAGCAAAACAATGAAAATTTTATCGACCCCAATGAACTCAAACAGAACATGTACCAAAAACATATAAAAAACAAACATATGCAGATTTAGTTAAACCTATAAAGGTAAGAAAAGTGGATCAAATTATCCAAAAAATATAAATATCACAACACAGAGGGAAAGTACTTACCACTGAACTACCAGAAATATCTGCTTTGGGAATATGACCAGCACAACCATATCCTGAAAGCTTTGCACTAAAATCTTTGTCAATCTGTATGTTGACAGTAGAAAATTCATTGTACATTGCCTGTAAACAAAATGTCTGAGTTCAGTAATAGCTAGGGAAGACTAAATTGAACTACAAGCTACATGGTGCACCATGTATTCTGTCATCCAGTTTTACTCATCTGAAAATGAAAACATCTCTAATTACCTGAAATGGCCCTTCTTCATGCAAGAAGGTAAGACCTTGTGCAGCACATAATGCAATTTTTATCCTGGTGTTCCAATCAAAGTGGGGCCCATCTGAACTCTCATACAAAAGCCGGTCCAAGCTTCCATGGAAAAGCCTCTCGTAGATCAACATTCTCTGATCAGAACCATCACGTGCATGATAACCAAGCAATTTACAGAGATTTGGATGTTGCAAAGATGCAAGGGTGTTTACTTCACTTATGAATTCCTTCAAACCCTATAAGAACATAGATATTCGTGAGATATAAAATTAAGTTGTCATAAATATCATAAACTTAAGAAAATTAATTTCAGAAACCAGTAAAAGCAAAGTGTTTGGTATGATTGTAAGAACATGATATAACAGCAACAAACAAAGAACATCCAGCTTCAATTGGAGCCATTATCAGCAAGGACAAAAATGAAAATTAAGTAGTACATGCATGACTGCATCCAAAAAAACCCATATGCTCATATGTTACCTGACTGGATGGATTAAGGCGAGTAACATTGGCTTCAAACTTTTTTGAACTTGAAGCATCGTCTCCAAATGAAGCCCTATACATTCGGGAGGATAGACCTTCAGACATGCATCGGTCTGAATCGAAATTGTGGCAAGCAGCAGCTACTTCTTTGTACGGAAAGTTTCGGAGTGTCCCAGTCCCAGTAGGAGGCAGTGGTAAAGGTCCAGAAGTAAACAGAGGACCACTGACATTCCCAGCTTTAAAGCTTCCAGTAGTCTTAAGTGCAGCAACACTCTGAGGAGATGGAAGTGGAAGCGGTTGTGGACTTGAGGACCACGGTTCCTTCATTAATCCAACTCGACTCCTCGATTCCTCTTGTTCTTCATATTCAACTGATGTAAGTACATTTTGTTCTGCTGCATCAAGACTAGGTGGGGCAGAAGACGCCCGTGATCTACTATTAGCTGTTGTGTTATTTGGTTGATTAGGCTTCACTCTTGTCCTAAAGCTTGGAGGAGCAGATTGCAGTGAGGGCGTTGCAATTTGGGGTTCAGGCAGTATGGTGGGCGTATGCTCCTGATCCTGAGGATTGACCCGTTTTATGTGTACTGTCTGCTCCGGTTTTTTCTTTTTACTCTTCAAAACTGTGAAACACCCCATCTTTTGTACAAAGTTGAATAATGTATTAAGGTCTAGCACGCGTTTCTGCCCAAAGGAAAACAAAGAACATAAATATCAACCTAAGCAAGCATATAAAACATTAGCAATGCCAATAAACAATTGACAGAAGACATCACGCGAAAGATATAACAATTACAATTAATAAGACTATCACCATTGATTGTCAACGTTAGACTAGCAAATCCTAGCAAATAAAAAACATCAACTAAACAACGCAAACAGTTCAGTTGCAGTACTATTCATACCGGCCAATGTTTTCATATAAATTATTATGCAACCACTCTTCTACCAGGTATCATTGAAGTGGCCTCCCACATATCATATATAAAGAACATGTTCATCTAAAGACTCACAAAATCTAATTACAGCCCCGTTCGATGCAAAGTGAGGAAATTACCGATGGGTAGATTTTGACCAGCTCTTGATCACTAATCCGGTAAATTTCCACTTAAGCCTAATTATTTATCCATTTCTTTTATAAACAAAAAAAAAAGAATTCCCTGGATCATCAAAGACACAAATCAAAGGCAATATTACCTGCTTACGACCTATAAAATTAAATTGCTCAAATTCAAGATTGAGCCGCATAAACAATTAATGCTCTTTCAAAAGAAGACAATATAACCTAATAAATCAGCACCCCCCTACCCAAACAAGAAAAAGCATAAAAAAAAATAAAACCACCCAGCACCCAGATCCAATCAGCTTGTTGAATTTTCCTATTTATGAAATCGAACACAAAATGACATGCCCATTTATGTAATAAAACCACCATATCAAACAACAAAACAACACAGATTCAAACAAACCCCTGATTTTCCTTCCAAGAAAAAACAAAACCCAATTCAGAAAAATCATCAATTGTTAAAAAAAAAAATACCTGAAAATTTTCTGCAGTTCATACAAAGTCCAAGAACTGGGGCGATTAACGGAAAGACTAATTGGCGAAACTTGAAACTACAACCTGTTGGTACTTGATTAGGTGAAAAGGAAAAGGCTTTAACAGTCAAAGAAGAGAAGTGAGAGAGAAATATTAAAACAAAGAAAAGTAAACAAACGAAGGAGAAGAACAGAAGAAGAGGGAGAGAGCGACGGAAACTGAAAGCCCAATAAACAGTGGTCAAACTAACCAAAACCCGGATTTAATTAATTAATCAATCAATCAATAAACTTGTCATCAGCAGAAATGGTTTTTTTCACTATGGTTTTACCAGCTTACCCTTGTAGATTCTTCTATATTTCTACATTTGCCATTTTTCTTTGTTCAAACTTTTGAACTGTATGTAAGCTGTATATTCCAACATTAAAGCTGTATTGTCCGTGACCAAATTACGGTTTCCTAATTTATTACGAAGACCGTTTGAAATTTAACTTTGATTAGTTATAGAAATCTTCATATAATTAACATATAACATTATAATTTGAAGAGAGTTTTAAATTCATTCTTGTGTTGATACTGTAAGATTCTAGTTTCATCGGTCGTATTATTAATTCGATCGAACTATTATTTTTAACAATTTTTTTTATTGTACGACATTCATTCTAATAATAAAAATATATAAATATATAAAATTTAAAATTAAAATTAATTAACTATTTATTGTATACATCAATTAGTTTAATTGATAAAATTTAATCGTGTAATAAGGGATTTAAAATTGAAATTCCGGAATAAATAAAAAATTAATTTGCATTTATATAATATTTTAAAATCGTATATTTTATAATTTTTCAGTAAGGAAAAATTAGGCAAGAATTGTGGATATGGGGGATTGGAGTAAAATCTTAAAAGGTTCAAGGGCATAATAGTAAATTTAAGGAATACCTCGTTATTCAACGAAGAGCACCTTGATTGAAGTGACGGGCCAGTCAAACTTTTGAAAATTAAGTTATTAAAAAACGCATGTTTCCGGTATGGTCAAAGAGACCTATCAAGATAGTCTTTGACTGTAAGCCTAACTCGTCAGATCTGCGCGTGACAAAAGATCGACGGCCACCATGCATTTTTTAAAAGTTATGGTGGGACCTACTGACATCAACAACTTTGTGTTCGTCCAATAAGTAATAATCATACACGCGCCCCGTACGCGTGGGCGGAATTTCCCATCATCAGCAGAAACTATCACGGGTCCCGTTGCTCTCCTTCGCTTTATACAGTTCTTTCCTTCCCCAAGCTTAAATTCAACCTCCCTATTAAGATAATAACATGGGAGTCCATATTTCTCATATTTTCACATAATAGACAAGAGTTTTATATTTATATCAAATAGGTCCCAATTCTTTACAAAAATGTCCGGAATACAATCTTGTTTTAATCCGCATATCCAGTATTTGGTTATAATTTAAGGGACTTATTTGATACCGATGGAAAAACCATATTCTTAATATGAAATATAAAAAATTAGCGATGCAGATGTTATACTGTTATGAAATATTTCATACTTTTAATTTTTTTGCAGATCTAATTCAAAAGTCAAATATGAAGGACGAAACTACCCCTAAATTACGTAAAACCAAATATTCCGCAAATACAGGCCCGAGATTATCACCCCGACCCAATATCGAATATGGCAGATTTCATATTCGAAAGCCAAATGCTTCAATCTGTTAATGGGAGATTTCATTTCTGGGTTTGGGAGTTTTGAGGTTTCCTTTGTTGTAACAGTCTGTTTCTTTCCAAGACGAGTCCGGAATTTCTCGACGGGCAATCTGGATTTGAGAGTTTGGCCGCCGTGGCCTGGGAAATGAAACTGCAGAGTCTGAGTTCAGTCGGAGAAGGAAGGTTGTGGAGGTTAAGCAAGAGAGAAAATCGATGGAATTTCCAAGTGGGTGAAAGTTTTGTTGCTTTCAATCTGAAATCGAAGTTGTTAGATTTGGCATAGACGCCGATCTTCCATGGTTCCTGCTTCTCTGCTTGCATTCTGTGTGTTGAATCGTAGATTTGCCGTGGAAAGCCTTCACAAGCTTGACTGGGTACTGGTTTTGGGACGATTGTCATTGAAAATTTCTAAATCCAGCCCATGTTCGACCCATAACGTTTTCTTATTGGGCCTTTCCATCCTCACAACTTATATTTTGGGCCCATTAAACGAAAATTTTAATTGAGATTATGGTATTTTCACCCTATTATTTATGTAAGAAAACCCTTTTCTTAAATATTTATACTTAAAAAATTATATAGCATTTTAAAATAACAAAAAAAGAAATATGCAACTAAAAGATATTTATAAAATTTTAAGATTTTAGCGGAGTGTATTAATAAGTAGAGTGTTATTATACAAAGCGTGAGGTTAAATATCACCTCTCTTTTTAAGTAAATAAATATATCGTGATTGAATTCATCGACTATTTTACAAGCATTTATTTTATGAAAAGGTTGTAATCGCTATTTTGTTAGTATAATTCTCATCATTTTAAATATAACATTTTAAATATAACATTTTAAATATAACACATAAGTTAAAAATGAAATAAAAGACATCGTGCAACAAGAAAGAGTGAAATCTTGTGGCGTATGTAATTTTTTAATACATTAATAATAAAGAAAAATAATTTTAAAAAATAAATACAAGTCACTTAATTTTTGTTGATAAAGAAGTGTACATTTGAGCTAACAAATGGTCCACATAAAGGATGAAATAAATAAGGGAAGGTAAGAAATCAAATCCAATTCATGAAATGATTCTTTTCTTCTTCCATAAGATTGCTACTATTCATCAAATTCATAGCAAGATTACCAATTGCATGATCATCCATGGAGAAATTAAGAAAGCAATTTATCATAGATGGAGCTGTGGTGGATGCCCATCAATTAATGATGGAGTTGAGGAATTTAAAATTCATTAAATGTTACATGTACCAATTATTTATTAATTAAAATAAATTATTTTTATTTATTTTTTAAATTAAAATATAATTAATAAAATTTTAAATTAATTTAAATCATTCAAAACCTATTGGGTCCACCAAAATTGGGCTCACATGTCAAACACACTGTTTTTAATAGTATGCAAAATTGGGCCACAAATATGAATTAATTGAACCAACCCTTTGCTAAAAGTACATCTATAATTCATGTTGCACATGCAATAGTACAGTCCCCGCAGGCGAAAAATTCATCAAATTGGATACCAACAAGCTTTCCACATTAAATATCTATGTATCGCAACTCTGCCCCATGTTATCTTAACATTAATTTCACCTAATCCCTCCAATAAACGACATTTAGCCTACAAAACGAGGTTATTAACTACTAATGAAGTGAGGGTTTAACCTTAACTTGCCTCGTTAGCAACTACAACAACTCTGTTGCCTTGATGATCGGACTCATTTCCCGGCGGTGGGGATCCGGTGGTTTCCTCGGCTACACCTGAAGATGATGTTTTGCGTTCAAGTAACGAATGGCGACAATTCGGACACGACGAGTGGGACAGAAGCCATGTGTCAATGCATCCCACATGAAATCCGTGATTACATTTTGGCAGCACCCGAACTTTCTCTCCTTCTGTAAACTCTCCCAAGCAAATCGGGCATTCCGTGGCAGGAATATTCACACCTTTGCCGAAGACAGCCACCGGAATTTGTAGCAGATCCCGTTTCTTTAGACCCGTCGCGGCCTGTCGTGCTGCAGCTTGCTCCGTTGTCTCCATGGAAAACCTGTGGCTACAACGCAAAGCGCAGCGCACTATCGAGTTTAACCCGAGTGCGCAAATCAGCGCACATAACAAAGCCACTAATATTATCACCATGTTGGTATCAAAATTCGCTTCATTGACGTACGCCTCATGCGTCCTGTTTCCGCTCGCCGACGTCACACTCAGCTCTGTCTCAAGCAAACGCCGATGCATATTTCACCGCACAAAAATATTGAACTTGTTTCCAAGGGTTTAAAGTTTTAACCACTAACGGGTACAAAACCCTAAAAGTTTTGATGGGATTTAAGGATTGAAGAGAAGGGAATTTACCAGTGCTAGCCCAAAGATTTAACACGATTCTGCTTTATGACTCTTTTGAGCTATGGTAATGTTGTTAATATTCCTACTAGAAAGAGACGTATAAACAGCATCTTCCCTCCCTGTCTAAGATAAGAAAAAGAAAAAAAAGCAAGTTTCCTAAATTGTTTTCTGTTTGTTGATGGAATCCGGGACCGAAATGCAACAATAGAGCAAAAATAGAAGAGATTTACATGGACGGTATATAAATATGTGAAGGGTTTATGATTATCTAGATATTGGAAAAGTGACTTGTGTGGTGCACATAAGAGTTGGTGGAAGCTTAGGTTAAGTTTATACCACATTGATTGATTGTACCCCAAGTAGAAGTCGATAGATATTTAAAACCTCTTGATACATATTTGAGATTTGGGAAGATACATACACACAAAGTGAAAAGGTTGTAAGATATATTATTAATTAGTATAAGATTTTCCTAACTAACTGTGATTATGAAGCACTTTAGTAGCACCAAATCCTATCAAAATCCATTGATTGTAACAGTTGCACCCAAACCAAATAAGACTAACGTGGTAATTGGGACCAATGGCTAACAATTTTGTTGGATAATATTTATTGACAGGTAGCTTAAAGAGTTATAGTGGAAAGTTTGCTGCCAATTTTTCATTTGGTTATTAATAACTTGCTTTTGACATCATAATTTGGAATAAAAGTACTATGATTAAGAGGAAAAAGAATATCATGCATGATCATCACCCACAAATTATCTCACTACCTTTCTCACCTGCAACTTGAGGTGAACTTTGGACTGCTTTGCTTTTAGCTAGTTAGCAAAGTGGGAAGCTTCTTGTCATTGCAACGGAAAAGTAAATTAATTAAATTACTCATAAATCCTCTAAGCTTAAGGGTCAAATTGATGGGATTGGGATAGCAGGATGTCTATGGCTGCTGTGTTTCCTGGCCCAAATAATTTGTAAGTTTCTGAACAAGAAATTGATCAATTTGTAACAAAGGGACACATTGATGGGCCTAATTGCATTTGGTTTTCGGTTAATGTTGCACATCTGTAAATCACCAAATAATTCATGTCTCTTTCTGGTTGGCTTTATTAAACCCATTTACATCAAAATCGTTACATACTTTTTTCGGGGCACAATTAGGTAAGAAAGATGGAATGAAAAAGCATTTGGTAGTTATACCTTTTCCCATTACTTTCTGTATCATGTTAACAATGGACACCATGTCACACCATGCATATTATTCAGCTTGTCGTATTTATGGATACCCTGTATTTTGAGAGTTCCTCCATTTGAAGAAGGAACAATAGTACGATAAAGTTTAAAGGGTTTTCCCCTAGGACTATGGATTTGCATAACAATTCACTATGAACAAAATAATTTGCCCCGGAATTTTGTTTTTCATATCCTTCAATTAACCAAGTCTCTAACAGGTGTTACACCACTCCTCGTATTAGATTGAGATTGATTATAATATAACTTGATGGAGACAAAGTAAACACTGAGTTCAAATACGAACCAATTAAGATATTCTATTAGTAAAATCACTCAACTCAAAAGGAATTAAGCAATTAAATAAGGATTGATAATAATAATAATAAATAATCATCATCATCAGACGATTGTCTGTGATTGCAGCCATTGTATCAAAATGCATTGCATACTCTCATTTGATCACCAACGTTCATCATCGTCGGATGATGAATCGGATTGAATTCTAATAGAGGAAGTTGAATCTGTCTGTTGAAAACTTCTACTCCCATATTCTTCCAAAACAAAACTTGAGCAGCTCCTTTGCATCAAAGTTTTGAATCCTTTCACATTCAGCATTGTAAGCTTCCTCGTCGTCAACAATATTAATCACAGGCGTTATACTCTTTACTACCTGTATAGATGCTAGGGATTAAGTTGCCATAAATTCATTATTTCTTGAAACAATTATGTTAAGTAAATCAAAATTAATGATTCTTCTGCACATAATTATAAGAAATATTTAGTGTTTGCCTTAACAAGACTGTAAGTAATTATATATCGGTTCTTGCATACACTATTTTAAAGGGACTCCAATTCTATTACACTCTTTTGTTATTGTCTTAACTGTTTTACTGCAAACCATTTATGAATCTTCTTGACGCTGATGGTATCATTAGTGCAAATTAAAACTTATATCAGTAGTTATGATTGATATAATGATATGCACATTACTGAATGATTATAGTTCAATGAAAATACCCTAAATATTCGTTGATATGAATTATAATTCGTCGATCGCAAGCCCTCACAGATATTTTGGGCAGTAGTTTGGCTTGTCTATGGCTCTGTCCGATTCTATAGACTTGAATTAAAAGGACGAGATTAGAAAACTTTGTTTCAGCATTGTCACCAACAGATTATAGATAATTTGTTCCATCAGTAACGATATATGGTTCATTGAAGTAGTGTTTTGGTCCTTCTCAACTGGAGTTTATGCTGATGGATTACACGTTTTTATGAGATTAGAAAATTAATCTTTTAAGACAAGCAAAGATATAAATTTACAAATTTTATTTTTGACTTGTCATTGAGCAAACTAAAGTTAACAAGAAAACACAACCCAACAGTCACACTAGTAAGAAGCTACAACTAACTTCTACTAAAACATCAAATCTCAAAGCTTCACCACCAGAGAAAGCACTCTATCTTATTATCACTCGCACTACGTATGAAAACCCTACACTAGATCGTTGCTGTTTCATCATCCTCACTGCACCCTGCAAGGCAACACGAAACTAAATAATTAATAATTTCATAATTAAGTTTTATAATTATTTTGTCTGTCTAGGTTGAGTTCACACTTATTGCAATCTGTGGAGGGACTAATCTTGTACGGAATGTTGAGCCCACATTTGGTCGGAAGTCCAGCAGCGAGGCCGAGGTTGAAACCAGTGTATGAAATTCCTGTAACAGCAGATTTCAAACACTTGCATACATTCTGGCGGTCAAGTGTGGTCTGAGCAGCGCTGTTGAGTGTCTTGACCCCATTGCAACAGTTCACCAGCTAGGCTCCGCCGTTCTAGACGTAAGATATGCATGGAGTCAGGTCACTCACCACCTGCCTACATGTTATCTCCGCTTTCGCCATGAATGCATTCTCCACCATGCCGACGAGCAGCAAGCAAGCTAGTTTCAGGATTACAGAGCTAGCCATAATGCAAGACTGTGTTTCGGACACTCAAAAATCTTTCAACCGAGAACTACAGAAAGAAGAAACCTACAGTTCAGTAATTTTGACATTGGGTGAATTTTAGGGCAACTGTATACATAGAAAGTAAAAAAGAAAAGAGTGTTAAAGAGAAAACACTTTTGGTGGTTGGCATTGAATTCGTTGCTTTAATGAATTATATTTGAGAATGATGAATGCTGGTACGTTGAATCACCGTATAATTAAATCCGGAGTTAATTACCACTACTGAATCACTGGGTCCAATTAAAAGAGAGTACATTTTTGTTGTGAGGTAAAATTCAAAATCGAAATTACTGCCGGCAGGTAAGGAATTAAGTATCAACCGTACGCATTTAACCTACGACCACCGATTCTCATGGCAGACGGTGAAAATCTATTAAGAAATGCGGACAAAGAAAAATTTTAAAAGTTGATTCTTTAATAATCGATTTGATCTATGGTTAAAATTACCAAAAGAAATTTGAGAGTCTTGCAGTAAACCTAGCTACGAGACATGTTTGAGAGTTGCAGAATTATATTAACCAGGGTGATTTTTTATAATAAAAAAGAATTTATAAAATGGGTCCTAAAATAAAGGGTGGGTGAATTTATAAAATGGGCCGTAAAATAAAGAAAGGGTGGGTAATGGTCAGCTTTCAATGAATAAATGTGACGGTGTTATAAACTGCATTATTGTACTTATTGTCTTTATAGAATGCTCATGTAAAAGACACAGTTATCAGACTATATAAATGTTTAGCACGAAAATCTATTAAGAAATGTGCACAAAGAAAAATTTTAAAAGTTGATTCTTTAATCTTTGCTCGTTTTGATCTATGGTTAAAATTACCGAAAGAAATTTTAGAGTCTTGCAGTAAACTAAGTATGAGAGACTTGTTTGAGAGTTGCAGAATTCTATTAACCCATATGTTTTTTTTTTTTTTTTTAATAAAAAAAATAATAAAATGAACCCTAAAATAAAAGGTAGGTAATGGTCAGTTTTCAATAAATAAATGTGCCGGTATTATCAACTGTATTATTGTTCTTATAAATAGGACGGTGTTACAAATTGCATTATTGTCCTTATAGAATGCACATGTCAAAGACACATTTATCAAATTTTATAAATATTTAGTAGGAAAATGAAATGTGGGATGGAATGTTTCATTAATTAATTGTCATGCAACGTGGGATGTAATGTTTCATTAATTAATTGTCATGCAAAGGACAACTTAACCATGCACTGATTGTATTGATTTGATTAAAGATTGATTGTTGCTTAATAATCAGTTATCACATTCATTGATTTTATAATAAACTCTCATTAAATCATTGTCCATGTAAGGCACACAGGGCAAAGGTGGATGCAATTATACCTTGTAATTTAGAGAGGCTAAAGTTTAAACACAGGTCAATACATTTAAGAATAAAATATTAAAATTAATCATACATGCCTAGTGCAAATTGGTGTTGGTACGCACAGAAAATGTATTGAAATTGTAACCGAGGACATACTTTCCAAGAAAATGGTAGAACACCACCATGCTAAGAACTGAAGTGATAGATCGATGTGTTGTTATATACAATTTGGAAAAAAAAAATAATTTAATGACTTAATTATTTATTTAATTATCAGGAAATAATATTATTACATGAAACTCAATTATGTCAAAAGCATTTTGCAACTTTGGTTGCAACTTTATATAAATTTAGAGAGAAATTTTGCTTGATAAGGAATGAATAAGAGACAAGCTATGGAAAAGCAAGAAATATAAACAAAAGATAAGTTATTAAATAAAATGGTATGCATTATTTAATATTTGTCGAATACAACAACTATGTGAATGACATTCTAGTACGATAATACTACGACTCCCCTCGTGGTCGTGGAGAGTCCATAACACCCACTTTATTCCATTTTATAATATGATATCCTGCTGCTGAAAAGCGCTTCTCGAATAAGCATTTCATTTCACTCTGCAACACAACCAAAAATTTGTAAGTAGTCAATTACATAAATTAAAGAAACTAATGAAATTGGAGAGCAAATAATTATTACTTGCTGCAGTCAGTGCTTGGGCTGATCTTGTAAGGAATGTTGACGCCGCACTTGCCAGGGAGGCCGGAAGCGAGGCCGTAGTTAATACCGGGGATGTTGGAAGCAGCGGTTTTCAAGCACTTGCAAGCAGCTTGGCGGTCGGGGGTGGTGGTGGCTGCGGAATTAAGCGACTTGATTCCGCTGCAGCAGGACTGCGGCACAGCCCCGCCAGTTCTCAGATACGTTATGCATGATGAAAGAGAGCTTGTCACTTGGCCACATGTGATTGCAGCTTGGGCAATGGGTGCGCCCATTACCATACACATCAGCAGCACAACGCAAGCAAGCTTATGCGCCATAATTTTAGCTTTGATAACAAATACTAAATATTTCTTGAAAGGAGAGCTTGGAAACTTGTTTCAGGAAGTTGTGCTTGGAATTTGGAAACTGAGGTGTGGTATTTATACATGAAAATTGAGCTTGGTGTATGAATTGAAACATGAATATGTGTATACGAGGTGGGGTTTAGAAGTTTTTTTGGTAGTTGTGTTTGATTTAATGCTTTCATTTTCGGGACCTACTTACTGATTTATGGTTGAGCCAATTAATTAAAAGCAGCTCGCAATTGAAACAAACAGAGCTGGTGATCAAGAGAACTAGAATTCATCAATTAGTATTTACAGAAGTTCTATTGCGTATGGACGAAGGATTTTGTTGTGATTTTTATATCCCAAAAGATATAAATAGTCTTGATTGTATCTTTCACCCTCCATGCCTTCCTTGTAAAGGAAGCTCTATGTGCTCATTCCTTGTCTGTTGCCTTAACATTAATAGTCTAGATTGAAATATATGCATTCTTATTAATTGGTGTTAATGTACACGAAGAAAATATTATATGTTGTGAACACTTGATGTTGAGATATACTTGTTATCGTTATCTCTAACCATTGATGATATATTGTATTGACCTGTAATATTATTACTTGTCCATAAAAAGGAGGAACACTAGAATGCTCCCAAGTGAAGGCATATATGTTGTTAATTATAGACAATTAATTTAAATAATAATATATCATCATTTTCCAACGTTATTAGCTTATTGATTCATGTTAGACAATTAATTTAAATTTTATTATGGGTAATAATATACATTACAAATATATATATATATTATTCTAAATTTTTTATTTCGAATTCATAGATGATGTTACATTCATTAATTGTATAATAAATTTCATAACTTTTAAAATATTTATTTTAATAATATTTATCTATTCAATAGATAAAATAATATACGGAATGTATAGTATTACTCTCTTTTCGTTTGTTTTCCTTATCTTTCAAGTTGGGCAACATGTAATAATAAAAATTTGTAGTAGTATGTAATTGTTGCACTTTTGATTAATTTGAAAGCACGTAATTAAGATAAATTATTTGTCAAACATTTAGAGCTAATGTTTACATCAAATCATATTTTATCAAACACCTAAAATAAATTTTAACTTATCAAAATTAATTTCATAAATTTCAACAACAATTTTGAACTGATTCTTAATAGTTAATAATTCTATTTTGTAACAACTATAAAATAAAAGGATCATAATTATCTCTTGGTATTTAATATCCTTAATTTTTAAGTATATATTGATACGTGACATAATTTATAATAAATGGTTCAACTTCTATTTAAGTCGGTAATAGGAAAGATTAGGAGAAACTTTTATCCAAATTAAAAACCAAACATACCCTAAATTTGCTGTCGTTAACAGTCATTTATCCAACTTTACAAGGGAGATTACTCTGTGTAAAAGAGAGATACGAATTATCAATATAACAGATTGAGTTATGTGTTCAGTTTATTCCAGCAGAAGTCAACGAAGCCGTCTATATAACTTACGACGATAAAATTACTTGCACTATTTCCCTTTGATTAATTTTAATTCTCTTCTTCTTTCAAATTCAAACGGTAATGGCGCCGTTGTAAATGTTAATGATAAGAGAAGAATATATATAAGAAAAGACAAGCTATTAAAAAGAAAGGTATAGATTATATTATATTTGTCTAATACAACAACTTAGTGAATGAAATTTACTGTACGATAATACTAGGGCTCCCCTTGTGGAGAAGGAGAATCCCTAACACCCACTTTATTCCATTAGGTAGCATAATATTCTGTAGCATGAAAATCGCTTCTCCCAGAAGCACTTCATTTCACTCTGCAACACAGCAATAACAGAAGAAATAACTTAGATAATCTGAGCTGGTAAGGAACTCTGACACCGCACTTGCCCGGGAGGCCAGAAGCTAGGCCGTAGTTGATACCAGGGATGCTGAAAGCTGCGGCTTTTCAAGCACTTGCAAGCAGTCTGGCGGTCGGGGGTGGTGGCGGCTTCGGCATTAAGAGAATTAACTCCGCTGCAGCAAGCTGACTGCAGAACCCCGCCAGCTCTCAGATACGGTATGCATGATGAAAGAGAGATGTCACTTGGCCGCATGTGATTGCGGCTTGGGCAATGGGTGCGCCCATTACCATGCACATCAGCAGCACAACGCAAGCAAGCTTAAGCGCCATAATTTTAGACTTGAGAAGATATTACTTGAAAAAAAGCTTAGAAGTTACTGTAGGAATCTTCAGTGTGAGGATTAAGGATACTGGGGTGTGGTATTTTTACAGGAAAAGTGTGGTATGAATGAACAGAAACTTGAATAATTGTAATTGTACACGAGGCAAGATTTTAGTTAGTAGTTGAGTTTGATTTATTGCTTTCATTTCCAGGCTGTGGTTATGGTTGATCAACTTATTTAATGCACTCAATCAATTACAAGAAAGCTGATGATCAACAGACCTAACAAAATTGCTAATTACAGAATTCTTCTCTATAGAAAAACAAAAATTTAAAGTGCTAAGTGGGAAAAGCTCTTTTTCCATGCACATTTATAATAATAAAAAAAAAATTGTCTCCTCTATCTTTCGACATTTAATTAATTGTTAAATGCGGGTCCTCTCGTAATCTGTTCTTATCTAACATTTATAATTGATAATTAGTATGAACTTACGAACTTTAACTATCTATTATTACAGCAATTATGTATGTATTGATCCCAACATAAACCTTAAAGTGTGTATTCGTAGTGTATAAAGCCACTGTATTAATGTGGTGCACTTGTTTAACTAGAAAATAATATGTCACAAATATTTAAAATTAAATAATTAAGGTAATAAAATATGTTAGAACTTAATTCTATTATTAAACTCTTGTTTACTACCTTAAATTTGTCATGTTTGATATCATGTTAACACTCAGACTGAAAAACTTAAGGTAGTAAGTAAGAGTCTTAATAATAGAATTATTCACGGGACAAACTCTTGCCTACTAACGCTTTTCGCTCATGTGGTAATTACTTATCAATGATATTCTTGTTTTACGCAAGGTGGTCTGCCTTAGCCTTGTCAGGAGAACGGCTTTAGTTCTTTAACTAGTGTTATGTGATAGACAGAATTAAGTACTCATCACGCTATAACACCTTGACTAAAAGTCACACAATGTTTACGCACCAAATAACATACTTGAAATTTTAGGTGTAACAAATCACCCTCACCAGAATAAATGCATGCGTTTGTGCATTAGGCAATCTCTTGACACTCCTACCGCATCGTTTCTCTATAATAAGGTTTCTCCATACCTACTACTTCGCCCTCAGAATAGTGCTTGGCGAGGATAAGCTGCTCTTTAACTTTGCCGCTCTAATGTTAATTCTACAAGGAATCGTCGAGACTTGAGGGGATCAATCTCGTTCTCGCTCTGATACCACTTGTCACGGGATCCACGCTCGCCTCCTGCGAACTACCTGCGCGACACCCATGAATTAGCTCGGACACTCTCCCTTCGGGGGTCGGCCTTACAAGACTCTCGCACACTACTTGGTTTCGGCCTGCCTTGGCCTCATTAGGAGGACGGCTCTAGTCCCTAATCAATGTTGTGTGATGGGCAGGGTTGAGCACCCATCACGCCGCAACACCTTAACGAAAAGTCACACACAATGTTTACACACCAAATAACATGCTTGAAATTTGGGGTGTAATAGTAGGGATGAGCCGTTAAGGTAAATATTAATTAATTACTTCCTTTTAGTCAATTAAGATAAAAAATTGCAAACAAATATGTATTGGAAAAATAAAATAAAATAAATTATTTTTTATTCATTAATATAATAAAATTTAATTAGGGTATGCAACCATTTAAATTCGACCCGAAATTATCAAGAATAAAATAAAAAAATTAATTTTGAACTAAAATCGATTTTTTTTAGGGTAAGTTAAATCCTAAAAAATCAAAAATTAATTTTTTTATTATATGTTTCGGTTCTAAAGATCGTGAATTGGGAATCGAACCAAAGAAACAATTTAATTTAAAAATAAAAAATTATTTTTCAAGTCAAATAAATTAAACTCCATATCATATTTAAATACAAACTCTTAATCATTGAACTATATATATAAAGTTACACAATTTATTAAAAAAAATATTTTTTATTCGTTGAGTTACATATAAAAAATTAATCAATATATTATATTAAACTTGATTTATATATATATATATATATGAATTTTAATTATATTATGAATATTAAATTTTAGAATAAATATCTTTAATATTTATTGAAATAATTTGAATATGAATAATTTCAAAAATCAAATGATTTATTTTCATGTTTAATTATTGAATTAAAATATAATAAAATTAAAATTAAAATCCTAGCCTAATTTACATTAATTAAGCGTTATTATTAATTTATTTATAGTAAATAAATTAATATAATTAAATGTATATAGTTAATGCAGGAGTTAGTATTACATGCTTGGACAATAGTAAAAAATATGTATGATAATGATGTTTATATTGCTTTATGGAGTAGAAATAAGGCATGCAAAGAGCTCTAAACAAAAGCATAGTAATTAAATATTTGTGTCTTTAAGTTTACACATGCAATGACAAAATTGTCATGACATATAAAAGTTAGTTTTCTTCTTACTTTGAAACATAACATACAAAACAAAAGAATAGAATTTTGAAACGAGTCTTTAATTTTGTTAAGAACAAAAAGTAGCTTAGCCATGGAAGTTTTTCTTAAAAGTGTTAACTCATTCTCATATTCGAAGTTTACACCGGTTATATTGAATTGTAAAGTCAAATTACAATATCTAAAATGAGGTATGTTTCTAAAACTATCTTGTTTTAGTTTATGTAACACAAAAATATTCATGTTATAGGTTTGATTAAACACCAACATGCATCAAAATTTTTAAAATTTATTATACTGTGCATATATGTATTAATACAAACCATGCATCTCATTTTAATTCAACTTAATCAAAAAATTTTTAATTTATTTTACTGTGCATGTATGTATTAATACAAACCATACATGTCATTTTAATTGAACTTACAGAACTCCGCCAGCTCTCATATACGGTGTGCATAATGAAAGAGAGCTTGTCACTTGGCCGCATGTGATTGCGGCTTGGGCAATGGGTGCGCCCATTACGATGCACATCAGCAGCACAACGCAAGCAAGCTTACGCGCCGTAATTTTAGCCTTGAGAAGATATTACTTGAATGAATAGAAACATGAATAATTGTAATTGTACACGAGGCAAGATGGATGAGTTTGATTTAATGCTTTCATTTCCAGGCTGTGGTTTTGGTTGATCAACTTATTTAATGCACTCAATCAATTACAAGAAAGCTGATGATCAAAAGACCTAACAAAATTGCTAATTACAGAATTCTTCTCCATAGAAAAACAAAAAATTTAAGTGCTAAGGGGGAAAAGTTATTTTCCATGCACATTTATAATAATAATAAAAAAATTGTCTCCTCTATCTTTCGACATTTAATTAATTGTTAAATGCGGGTCCTCTCGTAATCTGTTCTTATCTAACATTTATAATTGATAATTAGTATGAACTTACGAACTTTAACTATCTATTATTACAGCAATTATGTATGTATTGATCCCAACATAAACCTTAAAGTGTGTATTCGTAGTGTATAAAGCCACTGTATTAATGTGGTGCACTTGTTTAACTAGAAAATAATATGTAATAAATATTTAAAATTAAATAATTTAGGTAATAAAATATGTTAAAACTTAATTCTATTATTAAGACTTTTGCTTACTATCTTAAGTTTTTGAGTCGAGTGTTAACATGATATCAAACCCTTGCCTGAATTTGTCATGTTTGATATCATATTAACACTCGACTAAAAAACTTAAGGTAGTAAGTAATAGTCTTAATAATAGAATTATTCACGGGACAAACCCTTGCCTACTAACGCTTTTCGCTCATGTGGTAATTACTTACTAATGATATTCTTATTTTACACAAGGTGATCTTATAAATGATTAATAATAATTAGATGTTAAATAATTATCATTTAATAACAAATTATCAAGCATAATGTATACATAAATCATGAACAAAATAGTCGGCAGTCACGTTCCCTACAGTTGATAGGATTAGGTGAGAGAGTTTGTTAGTATTCCCAAATTGAAAGATATGGAAATCTTGGCAACTTTCAATTTCTTAATTTAGGGTTAATACTCTAAACTATAACATATGATTTTCAATCAATTAGCAAATCATCTCTGTTTTCCAAATAAAGAAATTATAGGTCCATGTGAAAATTCAATTTGTATGCATTCAAGAGTCAAGGCAACCATAAAACGTCGGTCAGCTGGTCAGAATTTTCAGTAAGTTTGGATAACATACTAGTGTTAGAATTAAAGCCAGTGCAATAACGCTGCCTTGGGACCATTGCAAGCTGTAAAATACATTGAACTTCATTAACAGTTTGAATTAATTATTCTACTTAACATATCTGCCATAATGAATTACATTTACACAGATTATGACGTTTCTTCTACTTTGTGGATGTCAGCTGGACAGTTGCCTGTTGTAATGTCGTTCCTTGTATAGTTGAAGTATAGACCAACAAATTTTGTCATTCTTTAGAAAAGCCCTTTGTATTTTAATTCGGTGTTCTTAAAATCCGTACCAAATATAGCGAATGTGTAGTCGTTTACCGTTATATCTCACAAGGAGAATATTATTTGCTGATTTAGAACGAGGAGAATATGCAAGAAATTGACTAATATAAAATAACTTCAATTACCAACATAGATTACATTATCGCATGCGACGACACAGATACAGAAACATAAAAAGAAAAAACCAAAGACAATATGACATTAAGAGAAAGAGAGAGAGACTCGCACAAGTGGAGACTCATACGGATACAAAAACATTCTCGTTTATTATTCTCTAGTTATCATCTTCGACAATCGATCTTTAGTTCTTCCGCTTCACTTGACCCTGCAGCATCACGTAAACAATGGAGAAATCATTAGAACAAACGATCAGAAAATTGATAAAAGAAAGATAGAAAGTCTTTGAGATATGCATACTTAGAGCAGTCGGTGGAGGTGCTGATCTTGTAAGGAATGTTGACACCACAGGCTCTAGGGAGTCCAGCAGCAACGTTAGTATTGATATTAGGGATTTGTGCAGCAGCACTTTTCAAGCACTTGCAGGCAGCTTGGCGGTCAGGGGTGGATCTAGCAGCGTTGTTAAGTGCCCTAACGGCGTTGCAGCAGGGAGACGGAGCAGTCCCGCCGGTCCTCAAATAATTAATGCATGGAGCAAGAGTGCTAGTCACCTGACCACATGTCAAAGCATGAGTCATTGGTGCAATCACCAAAACGCAGAGAACTAAAGCGGAAACAAGCTTGAGAGCAGCACCCATGGCGTTTTCTTGAGAGAGAGTTTCTGATTCAGTTGGGCTTTGTTTGGAAGCTTGAGTGAGTAAAAGAGTGAAGAGGCTTAGGGTTTATATAGAAGAGCAAACATAGAGAGACAGAGTAAGGGTAGCTGGTGGTTGAGCACAATTCAATGCTGTGACACTTTTTTCTCTCATTTCAATTATCAATTACGAATAATTGATTATTGGGTTTCAGATCGTCGCATCGTGGCCGTTGAAAGCTATTGAATCAGACGTCCTACACCCTGCGTTTAGTATTATAAAAGTAAAACTATAGATTTACAGGGTTGCTGTCTACGGAGTGAATGAATTCTGAGGTGATCTGCTTTTACCGTCCTGCTACGAAGGTATAGCGGATGGGACGGGACATGATCACCTGATTTAGAACTTTTATCTGTCAGGTGTCAAATTATGACTTTAATGAGATAACACAAGGGCCATACACGTGTCTGATGCCACCATAGTAGAGATGAGCCGTTGTGGTAGAGATTAATTAATTACTTCCTTTTAATCAATTAAGGTAAAAAAATTGCAAACAAATATGTATTGAAAAAATAAATTAAAATAAAATATTATTTATTTATTTATTAATATAATAAAAATTAATTAAGGTCATACAAGTTTAATCCGAAATTTAAAAAAATTAGAGTAAATTATTTTAGAATAGATTTAATTTTTAAAAAATTAAAAAATATTTTTTTATAATAAATTTCGATCCTAAATATTGTAGAATTAGAACCGATCTAAGGAATAAGTTAGATTTAAAAATAAAAAATATTTTTTAAATTAAATAAATTAAATCTCACGTCATATTCAAATATAAACTCTTAATAATTGAACTACGTATATAAAATTACATAATTTATTAAAAAGAACACTCTTTAATTGTTGAGTTACATAAAAAAAATTAATTAATATATTTATAATACTTTATTTAAACTAACTTATCATGTTATTTATATAATAATTTAATAAAATTGTAATGTGTATATATTTATTTCAAAATTGTCAAACTACTTAATAATTATAATAAATATATATATATATATATACATAATATAATATTATTAGATATTTAATTATACTATTATAATTTTTTTAATAATGTGTAATATTAATTATAGTAATAATATAATTTTTTAAAAAATTTATTATATATCAATTCTCTTTAATAATTTTTTTTCTTTCATTCACTTAATTTTTCATCGTATATACAATACTTTTATAATTTAATTTCATTGATTTTATTTTTTAAAATTTTTTATAGAGTTAAAATTAGAGAAATTAAAATACTTAATAAAAAAATACTCTACTAAATAATTTAAATTTCAATTATAAAATTTAAATTTAATATTTAAATTTTAAAATTTAAAAATCAAATTATTTAAAATTAGATTTTGATTAAGTGTAAACACAAATTTATTCTATTTCTTGAAACTAAATATAATTAAATTATATCTGCAATCGTTGTACAAAGAGTTATAATAATAATATATTTTTTCAATAAGTCGTCTGTGAAGGGCACGGACTGACACGAAAGCTTGACGAACAGATGATACGTGGCAGAAATCTGATGGATTGGTCAGTTTTCGTACATGAAGTCTTGTCAAATTAATTTAATTTACTATTCTATATTACCAGGAGCAGAGAAACGGATGGGACATTGTCAAAATTCGGTGCCCGACCCGCGAAGTTACTGACATCAATACTTAATTGTGGGCCTACTTCCTGCCGCGTCATTACGGTGCCGGGGCCCACTCTTTCATCGTTATTCGGACTATTATGTACACATTCTTACTCGCCGACTGTGTTCCTAGATTTTTCTTGCCTTCAAATTCAATCTTGACCCTTCATCTCTCATCATAATTAAGATGGTAGGTATCCTTTTGAACTAATTGCAAAATACATCAATGATGGGCCAAGCCCATTCAGAAGATTCTTACTAAAGAAACCCAACATATTATCGATTCAGCCCCATTTAATTTAAATTTTATTATAGGTCCGTCGATTACAAAACGACGGCGTTAAGAGAATTAGGCCGTACTCCTACTAACGTGATGACCGTTTTTCTTTGTACAAGTAGCCGCTTATACTGCTTCTCTCTCGTCAAGCCTTACTTGAAACTCCTAACTGCCTTATTACACGCTGTAGTAGGCAAACAGATTAGCAGATAATGGCCATTAAAGCAATGAAAAACTTCTTGTTTCTCGTTTCGTTTCTCTTCGGCTCATGTCTTCATGTATGTTCCTTTCTTTTGCTATATCGTCAGTGTTTGTCTTTCTTTTTTGTCTATTGTTGTTTGTCTTACGAAAATTTTGTGGTTATTAATTCTAGGAGGTGCTTGTGGATATGGAAATTTGTACAGTCAAGGTTATGAGACAAACACTGCAGCTCTTCTCAACAATGGCTTGAGTTGTGGTGCAAAAATGGAGCCTCCCTGGTACCATTATCGTCACTGCCACCAACTTTTGTCCTCCGAATAATGCTCTGTGGAATGATAATGAATCCTCATTTACAACATTTTGATCTTGCTCAGCCAGCGTTTTTACGCATTGCACAATATCGAGTTGGAATTCTTCAAGCCATCTTCATGGCAGAGTAATATGGTCAAAGCCTCTCTTTCAAGGTAATTACAAGCAATAGTAGAACTGTCAATAGTTACAATGTTATGCCTGCTAACAGGAAAATTGGACAGACTTTTGAAGGAAATCAATTTTAAAAAATATGTAGAGGATTAAGCAAGGATCGATGGCTTAAAGCAGAGGTGCCAAAAAAGGCACCCGCTAGGCTTTGTATGTGAAGATGGTTTGGTTTTTATCATTTATGACAAATAATTATGCAACTAGCTAGCAACTTTTGTATTGTATGGAATGGTACTGGCTACCAAACACCAGTATTAATCTTTAGTAATTTTAATTGGAATATTTCATTTTCTCAAACCATCATAAATTGCTGCCAATTAATGCATGAATAGTTTAACAAATTGTTGAGAACATTATTCGTGATAACCTTTGTTATTCAAACCTTATATTGTATGAAAAAAGAGTAAAATTGGTTGATAATGAACATTATTCCTTCACTTGAGAAGTCCTATCATTTTGTCAAATATATAAACAATCATTTTGGGGTAGATCTAAATCCCTTCATCACTTGAGAAGAAACTGACATTTACTACAACTTCACAGAATTATCCAGAAAACAGAATATGCCACCAAAATTGGAAGAAATTTTATGTCCAAAAACCACCTAGATACACATTCCTCGACCACTCAACTCAGTTCATCAAACTACAGCTGTTTACAAGCATGATGAACACAAAAACATTTAAGCATCTAAAACACCACTTCCCTTTTCCTGCACATAATTCATAAACCATCTTAATACGCTCAATAATTTAGCAAGGAGTATTTTACTCTCAAAACAATTTTGCTTTTCTCCACTCCAAGCTTTCCACCAGTAACCAACCAATGACCTGGATGATCTTGCGGACCTTTGCTCATCTCAGACATGTCAATTAACTTTGCCAACTTATTGCCCGAGGTGTTTTCTCTTGAACCTGTACTAGAATCACCGGAGTTGGTGATTCCTCCAGTACTAACTTTCTTAGACTTGTCATTTGGGGAATGGTCCCACAAGGATCTTCGTATGGTGCAGCCCGGTAACCGAGAATACAAAAACTTCAAGTACAAGACATTTTTTGACCCAAAATCCCATACTCCGAGTTGAGCTCCAGTGACTATGTAGACACCAGAGAGGTCGCCGATAATGGATTCAGGGTTCTCAATTGGTGCGGTGCTCACATGAGAAAAATTCTTCCACTTTACTGGTTCAAACCATCGACTGTCTTGCTCCTCAGGTCCCTGCCACTTGGGAGCACCAATAGCCACATGGGTGTCCCAGTACGGACGTAAAATCTTCGGAAGAGATGCCAAATGTTGAAGATGAATACTTAACCGATTCTGCTTGGCTCCTTCCAGGCATAACCGCAAGCCTGTAACAGGTTTACGACCGACCGATATCTGCATTTACATGAAGCCAAACTTAGAAGGCAAAACTTTATTAAAAAGGTTGATCTGCTCTTCAGTACTTGTTTACAATATGGATAAGTCAGATTATTACAGTGATGGAGAGAATTTCATTCATGGAAGCACACAAAAGGGTCAGACTGAACAAATTACTAGGTAAAATAAATATCCATACAGAAGATGGTAAACAACAGCCAAATGGTTGCCATATCAAATGCAACAACATCATTCAATTTCCTTGAAACAACCAAATACTATACACACTGAGCAAACAAAACTTTTACCTGCTCTTGGCTGACATACAGTTTTTGCCCCATCACGCTGAATTGCAAAGATGGGCAAACGGGTTCCTTCCTCTGTTGTCCAGGAATCTTGTTGTGTACAGGAGCCCATGCCCGAGGAATCTGAAACTCTAGAAAATATCTCAGCTCTTCAATCTGAGGCTTGTCTGTTCAGAAAATTTTATGAGCTTACAGTTTGGAATATTTTTACTATTATTAACAAACAGCATTTGGATACAAGAATCAGACACTCAATGACAAAGTTCCAACCGTCTTACATTCGAGATAGAGACCGATAGCACGAGTCAGATGCTCCTTTCCTGTTATCCCATCGAGGAGAGCAGTGATAGGAAAGAATGTCATCTCAATGACATCTGGAGAGGAACGGACAGTTCTTGCCCATTGGGTGTGGTTTTGTTCCAGATCGTCTCCTCCCCTCCTCCGAAAAATGACTGTAACCTCCTGTGTCAATGAGAGTTCCAGAAAGTTCTGAGTTCAAGACTTCATGGATGTTTAAATTGTTGAAATAGAAAATATATCAGTAGCATATCTAGTTAGAGAGAAATTTCGAGAATAATATCAGGAATTCAGCATACTTCTTTCCCGGTAAGATACGGAGCACTTGTAGGTTGAGGGTATATTCCTTGGCTGATGAATAAGCCAGGATCCTGCACAATTCAAAATTTTATATAGTTAGTCCCAAGGAATTAAGGAGTGGTGACACTGTATGGAAGGAAGATCAAATACAAAGAAATATTCTGGAACTAGCCTTGTCCTTCAATTTCCTTTGACCTGAACTAGTATCACTGTCTTTGTCCGAGAACCTCTGATTTCCAACATCCTGAACATAGTTTTTAATCTCCATGGTTGACAAAGGTGATGACTGATGTTGTTTAACATATATCACATCTTTACCACCAATAGTTACAGAAGTGATAACATGAGTCCCAAAATTTTCAATAAAGCTGTCAAAAAGAACAGTTAGGTACAGTTACAAGCTATGTTATCAATATTTTCCTCTTCATAGTTACAATATTCATACCTTGCCAGAGATGGAGGGTCCCAAGATGCTGGGATAGCTCGTTTTACATTTTCTTGCAAGACTAGTGGAGATTTAAGCTCAACTTTGGCGAGTGGAATATAAAGCCCATCCATAGCTAATGTCTTTGTGGCTGCAGCATCAATATGCTTTGAACCAGTGAAGCTAAATGCAACATTGAAACTACCAAGAGGAAAACCTCCAGAGAGATTAGCCTTCTGATTAAAACACTCCAACATCTGTGGTCATAGATTGCAAGAAGCATGTTAGAATGAAATAAAGCAATATAAAGTAATTAAAATATTTAATATGCTAACTAACAATCTTAAATTTTTTATTTTTATTTTTAAAAAAACAATTTCCATTGGCTGTGCATTTCATCCTGATGCCAACAGAATTTGGCAATTCCTCCCACCCTCTCCCCCTTCCCACCCACTACCCAATTTCCTCCCTGGCACCACCAAGCTGTGCCAAGTTTTGAAGCAGGCAAGCTTGTTAGGTTGCAACTGGCTCATATGTAAGCCAATTTTCATTAAAAATATATACAAATAATAAGTTACTCCAACTCAATGTCTACTCATGTACATTTGGCTGCTCCTAAACTTAAACAACCACCTTCACAGACTGAAACAAGCTCACCCACCAGACACATGGCTTTTGTTTCCATGCCAGATTCCGAAAGCAGTGGCACAGAATGCTTATCAGTATTCTCAACAAATTCCAAACTTGATTCTGTGACATTCGTCATTGAATTTCATCACATGTCAAATCTTCGTGAAGCAGTTATGTGCATGTATTTTTTAAGTACTATGTTGCTATAGCTGCGCAATGTCTGTCGTAATGCGGGTTTGTTCAAGCTTAATTCGTTAAGCAACTAAGCTTTATCCTTTTCCTCGCATGTACAATAGTCCTAGAAACATAAGATTGAGTTCAACTGCTGCAGTAACTTCCATGCATAACTAGACCACCTAAACGTTTCTGGTTAGAGAGCAACCATCTCATATACCAATTCAACACATTAGAAATATGAATCACCAACTGAAATAAAGTTCTGTTTAAGTATTAATACAACAGAAATTAACTTAGGCAAAGCACTTGCCTGGAATCATTTCTCCTGGGATGGACCAGATGATTATAAGAACATATAATTTAGAAACTTCAAATTAATCAGTTGTAAATCATTCTTATATTTTATTCAACACTATAACATTTTTCTCCTCCTCAAGATCAATCTCACCCGTCCAACACAACCAAATAATTGAAAATTAAGGAAACTCAGCATCACTTCAACTCCAACCTAAACTCAATTCTCAAGTACCTAAACCTAAACTCAGTAAATAAGATTAAAAAAACCATTACTTAAACAACAAAACACAGTGCATAAACTAGACAAACAATTAAAGTAGAAAATAAGCATAGATACACCTCATGAAAAGTGCAAACCCCAGAGCTCTGTCGCCGCATAGACTCTTGAGAGTTCTTAATGTCTCGAGAAACATTAGGCACAACTATGTTGTCATACAAAAACAGATCCCTATTGTGTTCTTCATCAACCTCAACTACTCTAGAACCTGCAACGCCTTTACAGTACAACAATCTTGTATCAAAATTCACATCAAAACCTCTCCCAAGTGCCTGTACTGAGTTTGCAGCTGTGTTCAGAGCTGCTGCATGTTCACCCATTTTCATCACCAAATCTTCAAAACTATTGAAATCAGAAACTGACGCAGTTTCTAAAACAACCCAAAATCAAAAACCCAATGTTTTGTTTAAGTTGGGTACTTGATCATGATGATCAAAACTGTTGACTCGTGTAAATCTTTGAATAAGATACGGAACGAAATACGATGAAGTTTTCATGAATCTTGCTTTGAATCTACTCCAGATCTTGAATCAAACTGAAAAGATAATATAATCCGCTGTTTCTACTATCTCTCTCTACTGTGTGAACGAAACCATCCTCTCTTTTCTTCTACTCTCGGTAACTTCTCGGACATTTGACTCTTTGAGTCTCAATTTTACGGAGGAAAATTTTACGCTTGGCGTGTAAATTTGTCTAAAAGGTTGACCATTGAATTGCTTTAGATTTTGGACAAAACCTCATCCAACGGTCGCCATGTAAGGAAGAATTACTTTTAAAGTTCTTGGTCCATGGTTGGTGACAGTGACAGCATCAGAAAATAGAAAATCTAAAACTATTTGGGTTTTGGATTTGGGTTAGGAAGTGCTGATTTTTATGTTAACAATCAATATCATAATATAATATATTTCATGGGTTTGGTTACAATACATCCACTTATTGCAGCTCAATTTCTCCTATTTTAGGTTGAATATTTGAATTCAAGTAACATATTCTATGTTAATTCCATCAAATTCCATGTTTATAATGACAATTATAATGTTGTAAGACTCTCTTTTCATCTTAATTTGCCGAACTTTTCCATAAATGTTTTATTAAAATTTCCCACCCTGATCATTAACAATATACTTTGTGATTAAGACTTGTGACCTCTTTGCCATATCCTCTGTAAAATCTCCAAATTCACTCAATCATGCATTGCATTGCATAGCCAACAAGCTATTGCATTATCTGCAAATAGGGCACATGACTGACATGGCAGCAGACAGAAACATCTGAGTTGTCCTTTTTTTCCTGGAAAAATTTATCAGCTAGTTTACCGTATATTAGACCAGTAGTTTTGCAAAGTTTTCACCCATCTCATTTACAGTGAGAAATCAAACATTTCTGCCTGCACGTGGTCAATCGATGACCTTTCCAAGTATGACAAATCTAATTTTAATAGTTTGAGTAATGATTAAGATTCAGAAATTTTGGGCAAATTTAGTCGGTAATTTCCAAAGTACGGGTCGTTTACTCCATTCAACAAGAATGAAGAACAAAACTTTGATTCTTCTGTTCCTCTAGTCAAGCCGTCCATTCGTTTTATATCCTTAATAACTTATTTTATGCATGAAAATCTTAGCTATGAGCTTTTGACTTCAACATATTTTTATGTAACGTAGCATGAAAAAAATAAGGTGTTTTTGTTTCAATCCTAAGTGACAATCATAATAGAATATACATATAAATTTTTTTTTCCAATTTCTTATAAAGATGTACTTACTACTCTTCCTGTCAGCCAAACTCTGAGATTTCCTGTTTCTTCAGTCAGGTGCAAAGGCAAAAATACCTTCAGCATAGGGGAAGAGGTAAATGGAAATTGTAGACCAGTCGAGGAAGAAAACTCCCTGGTGAAAATTTCTTCGTAAAACATTACCGGAGCTGTTAAGAGAAAATTTTCTGTAGTTTTACATGCTAAGAACCTTACCTTGAGTGAATAAACAAGCGCCCAGCATGAGCTAAAATGAGAAGCAATGCATCTTGATACACACAATTGAGTGTTTAAAGCATTCAAACACGTTGTCATTACATGTCACAGAAATATAGATTAACAAACGGTAAAACAACATTATATATACACGTAAATATCTGTGTTCAGGACTATTGCATATAATTTTGGGCAACTTGATTAAGATATTTCTTAACCTACTTGTACAAAAACTGAAGATAAATTTGCTAAATTGCATTATAACCACAGTTTTGAAATGAGGTAAAATTGACAAGAACAGAGAAGAGTCCAAAAAAACCACCACATAAATGATCCTCTATTTGTCTTTTTTTTTTATTTTCCCAATGAGTTCCCTCATTAACATCATTTCTATTCAACATTTTTCATCATCAGCTAATCATCGCTATTAGGATGATGAACCAGAGATTCACTAAAATATATACCTACTATTGCATGCCAACTTTCTTTGAATTGGAACAAAAAGAAAATTATCCAAAATTTACCCACTCATTGTAAGTTCCTTGTTCTCTTAGCGGTGAACAGTTGGCGAATGAAAGCAAATTTTCCTCTTGCACGAGCAGATAACTCTGTCATAGTCCCATTACTTGTTGCTGCCGTCTCACTGGTGTCAGATTCTGGAATAGATGGAGATGGTGATGGTGGTGTGAGCGTGAAGAGAAAGGCATTGAGCATGCGAATGATCTGACTGAAGCTTGGCCTCAAGTTAGAATCCTCAACCCAACATGACTGTACGATAAATGCTAGATCAGGGGATATATCCTCTGGAAGTCCAGGCCTCTGGTGCTGCATTCTCATGTTAGAAATATATTAATTTCAATGTTCATTATGTATAATGACCAAATGCAATATAGAAGTATGGTGCATATCGATTCTCACACCTTAAAAGCGGCAGCATAAGCAGCTTGCAAGTTTGACATGCCTTCAAATGGCAGGCGGTTGGTTAACAGTTCCCACAATACAATTCCAAAGCTGTAGACATCAACCTTGTTATTGTAATGTTTCTTTTCCCCCTGACGCAATGTCACAGTGCTGTACAACTGCAAAGATGTGTAGATTGTTAGTAAAAGAGTGACGATTGAGCAGGAAAAGTGTAAGTAAATCCTTAGTTTCTCTGATGCAGAGTAACAGAGAAAGCCAACCAGTTCAACATCTCAACTCAAATCCTCAAGTCTTACAGCTGTCCCCAAGTTTGTACTTCAGTTTCTTGTGCAATCAGAAATCTAAGCACATGATCACATTGCAGCGAAAGGAAAAGGAAATGGTAGTGGTAACAATAGAAAGACAGATATACCAGAAACTTTTACATATAAGTTACATCTTCACAAACAATACATGTCAACCATTTCCAAATTATAGGAGCGAAAATTGCGACAAGAAACAAAAATAACTGTAGCTGCGCCATGAGGAAAGTGTAGAACCTTAGAATAGCACCATATATATGATATGACTTTTAAGCATGAAATTTTTGGACGAATCCTCTACTTGTACACAACATAGAATGAAAAAAAGGTACAATTAGTGCAAACAAAATCAGAAAATAGCTCATAGAAAAGAGCCACATGCCTCAGGAGCCATCCAGCGGTACGTCCCAGTTTCTGCAGTCATCATCTCAGTCACAGATTCTTCTCTTGCAAGACCAAAATCCGCAAGCTTTAAAGATTTACGATCTGATGTCAGCAACAAATTGTCTGCATTCATATATTTCAGTTAGAATTAGACATTGAGCTTGAACTGCATTAAATGCATTATGGGATCCAAGGAATTACAATAAACATTCTGCTTTCACTAGCAGGGATTTACATCAAAATTGCAAGGGTCAATCATCCCTGCTAAAAAACAATCAGTTAACGCATCTGGGTATATGCAACAACCATGTACATGAAGTTCTTGGATACCACATTTGTTCTAATCATATGCATTAAAGAAACAGGGGGAAAAAAAGAGGTAGAGACATAAGATTAAAAACTCAATGCTGCCTCTATATTCCAAATGCCACTATAAACAAAGGAATTGCCAGAGAACCCCTTATTGAAGTTTATAGGAATATAACAAACATTAAAATATTATTCTATTACACAGATAAGTTATGCTCAGTAAGTACCAGGTTTGAGATCTCTATGTATAATCCCATTGGCATGCAGACAGTCCATTGCTCGAGCTAAGTCAAGAGCAAAATTTAAAGCCACAAGAAGATCTAATTTATTGGGACGAAGGCTAACTAAATACTTCCGCAGCGACATCCCTGGTAATAGCTCAGTCACTATCACCATTAGTGGATCCTTACAAGCTCCAAGAAACTACGAAGGCAGAAAACATAACAAGATTAGTAAAATGGATATGATAGACATATGAAAGGATTGGGTACAAGCATCTAAGCTAAACAACTATGACATGCATAATCTCCCTGCAAAAGTAAAAGTACAAATATTTATAAGTAAACCTATAAACATACTTGATTTTGACACTCACCTTGACAAGATTCTCATGTTTTACTCTAGACATCATATTAACTTCACGAACAAAACGACTCTCAAGCGCAGTTCTTTCTTCTGAAGTGCTCCCACGGTGGAGAACTTTGATAGCAACAATTTGATCGCCATACCTGGAAAAGTATTAGACTACACCTATATAACTAAGACACTAGCTGCCAGACAAAACTAATTTTACACACTCAGTGTGCTGGCCCAACAGTACAATTCATTTCATGACCTTGTTTGTAGTGGCAGCTCACAGTAAATAGAAAAATGAAAACTTTACCATCAAAGGATGAAGGATAATATCTAAATAAATATAAACCCATTTCACAAGAGTGATGAATCCAATATAATACATCTCCAATGCCAAATATAGTGAACTAAAACTAATCAACCGGTGACATTCGTTCCTCGGTAAGCAAATCCCACATATATTATACAAAAATATAAAGGAAAAAAAGATGACAATTCTATATATATCACACATTAGGTTCTCCTGTTAATCACAAATCGAAGTATCGTTACACATTTCACCATTATAAACAACTATACAAATCACTGGCGGAGTACAATAATCCAGCAAGCTGTAGCTTACATAATCTTCCCAAAGACAGGCAAGCTCATCCTGACTAAAACAACTTCTAAATAATATTATAAAGTCAAGCAAATATTAAAAACCTTCATCTAATCACAGAAAATAAAAAATAAAAATGAAATTTCCCATGATTATATACACACAGAAGTAACAATAATTAATTTAAACCAAAGAAGTAAAATTGACACTGACCTTCCTTCATAAACTTTGCCATGAGCTCCTTCACCAATTTGCGAACCAATAAACAGCACTTTAGGGTCAACCAACAGACTTTGATCGATGGTCAACTGCGTGGCCGTTATGGATCCATTTTTCACGACAGACCTCCGCGAAACATGCTGGTGCTGCTGTTGTTCCTCCTCTTCTCCTCCTCCTCTGTTCCTCTCACTGTTGCTGCAACTCATAGTTGCAACCTCACACTATGCCCAAATTCCTCATTTTTTTTCCTTTATCCACTTCTCTAATATACAGAAAATTGGCAACTAAATCAGCTTGAAATTAACATTATTTCTTTAAATTTCATCAACATCCTTCTACCGCCGAACCAAAACCCAATTTTTTCTAGTCACTGTTACTTCACTTCCAAAATTAACCATCCAGAAACGCCAAAAAAATCCCGAAATATATATAAAATAAAAAAAATAAAAATTTCTCACCGATTAATCCCGGAATGGAATTAAATTTTTTTCAGCAGAATAACACCTCTGCTCTGAACTTAACAGATTTTTGAACCGGCGTCGTTCGTGCAGCAGCTTCGTGCTAAGAAGAAGAAGCTCTAATAAATAAAACAAGATAAGAAAAAAAGGCAACTTACTGTCCACGCTAAAATCAGAACCTTCTTCACATAATCATCATCATCATCATCTACAAGAAGAACAAATATATATAAAAAAAAAAAAAATCAAGTCGTAGTTTAAGAAGTTAGTGAATTTTATATTAAATTGTCCGGAGAAATTCCACCGTTTCTCTCTCTCTCTAAATTTTTTCTTTTCCCGGTGAGGAAAAATATATTACGACCGTCTGTTCCGACCGGGTGTTTTAAAAAGTAGAGGAAACACAAAAGCAGAGAAGGAGTTAATGTTAGAAGAAAATTAGCTGGCGAATTAAGCGAAGCCACGTGGAGATCATGGGAATTAGGACTTTCTTGGTCCACGACGCTTAGATGGAAGCCTGATACTCGCACGAACTAATATCCTTTTATCGGCTCGGCTCGGCTCGGCTCTATTTTTCTTTTGGCTCGGCTAAAGTTTCATTAATTTTGGATTAAGAATGCATAAAGATCTTGAACTTCATTAATTAGTGTATTATTTAATAATAAAATATTAAGGGCATAAGATAAGATTACTAGTAATGATATTAAATATTACTATACCAATTAGGGATGACAATAGATCAAAAATTACTATCCCCTTCTTCTTCGTCTTCAATTAGTTCTCGCTTTAGATTGAGAATTTTTTTTTTTTTAACTTGAAACATAAAATATAAAATAGGATTAATTTTAACTTTATTTTTCGACAAAAATGTCCAGTCGTAAAATTTTTGTTATCCCTAATAAGAATATTAGATGGTTTAATTATAAATTTTCTATTACTAATTAATTAATAGCATGCAAAAGGCATGGCGTTCCGCCACGTGGCTGTCGGATAATGTGGGGACCAACAAACATCCTCTTACATCTCCTTCTCCGTCGGTTTATTTGTCAAAATGTTAGTGGATTTGTGGTCCCGCTTCTTTCCGCTCCGTGGCCGTCCGATTTGGACAAGAGGGTGATTGTTCTGACATTCACAAGATTCGTGTGTGAACGTGTCAGTTTATGCAGCATTTTATCTTTTTTGTGCTTCAATTATTTGCACATGAAAATCACATGATCAAATTCAAATTTTATAAAATATTACATAAACATTGGATCAAATCTCTTCTCAATATTAATATAAACCAAATTTAAATTATAATATTTTTACACCCTTAAATCTAACAATTATAAATAATATTCTATATCGCGTATTTTATTTTTTAAATTATTATTTTTATAATTTAATTTTCTCTTTAATTTGATGTGAGCCAAATTTTGAATTAAAAATTTTTCGTTACACGAGTTTTATTCGTATATTTTAAAAAATTTATGATTTTTGCACTTTTTTTTTCAAACAAAAAGAAAATTAGGTACCACCCTTTAGATCAAATTGAAGATAGACAAATGTGGACCAATGTTACCAACTACATTCATAACCAATCATAAAATCTAAGCTGAAAAACAAAATTTGTGGGCTTTTGCATTATTATTCAGGTTGCTCTCTCTATAACTTGTACTAAATACAACTTGATTTGTTAGACCTCAGTACAACACTCTTTAAACACATGCACATTTGCTCAACAAACCTTTTAATGGACTAAAATAAGGGTGAGCATGTTCGATTTGGAACAGATTTAAAACTGAATTGAAATTATTAATTTTAATTTAACTCAAAATTATTCGAATCAATGATAAAGAACAAATTGAATCGACACGGTTTAATTTAAACTTGAATTTAAAAAATTAAACTGAAATTAAATTAATATATTTTTAAATCGAACTAAATCATAAATTTAATTCGGTTTGGTATGGTTTGGTTATGCACATAAACTAAAAGACCCAACAAGATCGGATAAGTGTGAATCAAACAGTGAACACAAGCATTCAAAGATATCTATGTTTCATGGGTGCTGCTTCTGTTTCTTTGACTCTCTCAAAACATCAAATAATGGATTCATTAAAATAAACACAATATTGAGGTAAAAAGGCAAAGGCACGTAGGCTTGCAAATTTGAAGTTTGGAATGTAGCAGCTGTAGCAATTGCCTTTGAATTTTGAAAGCTCCAATCAGGAAGGAAGGAAAGAAGTGCTTCTGATCTGAAAGTAAAAAAGCACTTTTGACGGGTTACTTTGGTAAGCGTGCCCAACTTCTCTGTTCGGCTTCCAGGCTTATGTCTCTTGTCTTGGGCTCTGTGTAGTTATCCCTGTATTATAATATTTTTGCAAATTAAGATATAATTTATTCATTTGTATCATCTAAGTCCCTAATTTTTATCTAAATAACCAAATTATTATTACAATCTTGAATTTCGACCATTAGACCCAATGAAACGACGCAGTGTTAGTTGTTACTGAAGAAATGAGGGCAAACCAATACCAACTTTGTCCACTAATTTTTTTAATAATAGACGATGACGTGGCAGGAGACAATCATTAATTAGAGTTTTCTACGAAAATGGTCAAGTGTTTTAGTCAATTTACATTTATAGTATGAGTTCTAAATTCTTTATATTTAAAGTCAAAAATTTAGTAATTAAACAAAATTATTTTTAATTAATGAATTGATGAATAATATTTTTAATAAACGTAAGTTAATAAATAATATTTTTAAAATAAAATTTATTAATAAAAACTAAAATAAATTGATAAATAGTATTTTTTCAATAAAATTATTTAAGAACACAAAAATGAGTTTATAAATAGTATTATATCAACAAATTTTATCGAATATACAAAAATAAGTTAATAAATAATACTTTTTTAATGAATTTTGTTGAAGAAAATTAGTGTAAAAATAGTCTTTTTAGACAAAATTTATCGAGAATACTATTCACATAATAATAATAATAATAATAATAATATTTTAACGTCAATTTGTATAAATTAAATTTATATTACTAATATTATTATATTATAAAATTATCTCTCTCTCTCTTAAGTCGCGAGACAATATACTTTTTATTATAATTTTTTAAAAATTATAAAACTATACTATATTACTAAATATTATATATATAAACGTTTATGTTGTCTCATTTATAAAATTATAAATATTGTATCATTATCACATATTTTATATTTTTATTAATATAAATAAAAATTTATGAAAAAAAATAAAATTATATAAAACATAAGACAATAATATAATTTTACGTGTTAATATGTATAGAAGAAATTGTATCTCTAACGTTACGCTTAGTTTATATTTTTAATAATATATTTTCAGAATCTATATTAATCTTATTTTTAATTATGTTAAAACAATCAATATCAAATATCTCTATTTTATATTTTTAATATTATATCACACATATAAAATAGACATATAATATTTATATATAATCTAATATAATATTATTATGAAGTATTACATATTAAATAATTATTAATCTTATTACCCAAACTCAGGGGTATTTTTGTAAACAGGCACAGTTACCTATACGAAGCCCGGTGCGGAGACGAAGAGAACAAACCTGCAGACGTTCGAAGCTGCAGAATGTTTATATTCGGAGAAGAAATTATCCCATCAAATTTCTATTAGAGATCGGAGGCTGGAAGAGATCAGAAGGTAATCTAATGCTCATTTTGCATTAAAATGGTTAAACTTTACGTGTTTTGATGCTATTGGAAACATCTTTCTGTTTCTTCTGAATGATTTCTTGGCAGAACTATGTGAATCCGATCCTTTTGTAACTGATGATTGTAGTCCTGCAATTGTAGATGATGGTGTAAGTTCAGACTTTGGCACCTGAAGCTCAAACGGAATTCGTATTCACAGACCTTCTCAATTGTATAATGAATCGGTGGTTTGCTAATTGGGATGCTACCGTTCCATTGATTTGTTTTGAGAAATGAGCAAGGTAATATCAGATTGATATCGTCTCTATTGTAAAGTGCACTTACAATTTTATGACGAATGGTTCTCAATTCTGCATACGTTCAAGTGATGATAACATTCTTTAGCAATATACAATGAAAGAATGCTTCTGCTTTGTTGATCATGAATCAAAAAAATAATTTGGTGATCTGTAACAGAGTGATTTAGCATTTTTTTTTCAATTTCAAGAACATCAATGGCCCAGCATTTTCTTGTCAGAAGGGGTGTTTTGTGCTCATTTATGTCTTTTAGTCTACCCCTGAAACCTGTCAAAAGTTGTATTTTGGCCAACTTAATTCTGGAGACTTAGTGTTCGCTGCTGCCAATTAAGCCGCTTTCTATATCTTCTCTGTCTCCTGCAGCCAAAGTCAGTTCATCAGCCCTCTTAGCCTGGTGATTCCAATCCGTCTGAATCAATGTGTACACCATCAAACACACGCAGGAAATCTGTGCTGCTAGTAGCCCGAACCAGAGACCCTTGAAGCCGGCTCTGAATTTGAAAGTCATGAGAACTGCAATTGGCAATCCAACAAGGTAAAATGAACATAAATTTATGCGTACACCATCTTTAGGACGTGCAGTCCCTGTTAAGACCCCGCAGGCAGCTGTTTGAGGAGAGTTGCCCATTTCACATAACCCTACAATTGGAAGTGCAACAGAAATCAAATCAAGAATCTGTGGCTCATTTGTGAACAACTTTCCCCACATTGATTTGAGGATAGTGGTGAAAATGAAGGCTGAGATTCCTAAGCCAAATGCCATGGTGATGCCAATTATGGCTGTCCACTGGGCACGAGAAGGTTGGCCAGCACCCAATGCGTGGCCAACACGCGTTGTTAAACTACAGCTTAACGCGAATGGAAACACATACAACAATGCTGTTGTTTGAATAAGGATGCCCATAGCTGCAACACTGGCCTCTGGATTGCTGAGTAAGCCGCAAAGAAACAGCATTATTTCATACCACCACCACTCCAAGCACACAGAAATGCAGCTAGGCACTGCTAGCCCTAGCAATGGCCGCCAGCCTTGAAAGAACGAGAGAACGGTCAACCCATGCCAAGGTTTGAGAGCAGTTCTCGACATGATCACATAAATTATCAAGCCTAAGTTCAAATTGAATGTATTACAAGCCAGAGCCAATGCAACGCCTTTCACCCCTAAATTTAGATGTATCGCCAGAATGTAGTTGATGGGAAGGTGGAGGATGACTGCACAAACAGCAGCAATTGTCAGAGGGCCGGTGAGACCTTGCGTTCTTAAGAAAGCCCTCATCGGATGGAGAACAGCTTGAGCTATCAATTCAGGAATGGAGAAAAGCATGTAAACTTTAGCAACTCTGGAGATATCAGGATCCTGTCCTAAGCGCAGAAAGATGGGTTCAACATTTAGCCATAAGATTGAAATGGGTATGGAAATAAGCAAAAGGAGACACAAAGTTTTCTGGTAAATCTGGCTGAGAAGTGAGAATCTCTTGGCTCCATAAGCTTGTCCACAAATTGGATCCATTCCCATAGCCAGGCCTTTAATGACTGAATTCCCTGTTATATTTGCACACCCAAGTGCCAGAGCGCCTCCAGCTAACTCTACTTCCCCTAAATGACTCAAAAATAGCATAGAAATTACTGATCTTGAGTATATAAGCAGTGTTGTCAACACTATTGGGCCTGCAATTTTTCCTAGTGCCAGTACTTCTTCCCCCACCTGCATCAACTTCACATTGTTAGTGCTAATTGCAGCCAGCAACTAACTAAGCAAAATAGCTAAAATTGGGCTTTTTAATGTTTTCTTTTGGCCCATATTGGAATCAGTATACTGTAGTTCCCTTAACCCAGTATAACACTTCAAAAAGAAAAGAGAAAAAGAAAGGACTATTGAACTTTTGGTGTTATTTAATTTCATGTGTCCAAAAGTGAAGTGCAAAAGACCATTGTTAACTCGTTGAGGGTATGCAATAGAAATTTGAACTTTAGAGTATGAACTTTTTCTAAATGGTAAGCCCTACCCTATAAGCATCATAAAGTATCTTAAAATATACTACTGTCGTGTCATAGATATAATTATGTCTTTATACATTTATCATTTAGTTTTCTTTTAAGGCAAAGTGAAAACTTTTAAGAGTATTACGGGTCATATTTTAATTTTGTAAGGAATTTCAGCTGTTGCCAGAAAATATACGAGATGGGGTTTTATGATTGAGAGGCAAATGGGTACTTGAATCCTGAAATGTCCACTGGGGGTATTAGGTATAGGACTGATTTGAATAAAAAAACAAATGAATGAAAAGAAAAGAATATCATCAAAGTTGTTCTAAATAGTGCAGTCCACTGGTAATCTAGAATTCAAAGTCAAGAAACAACCAAATTGCTATATATGTTATAACAAAGTTTTATATAAAAAATTATAACTTAGTACATAGTGTTAGCCTAAAAGTGGAATCCACTACCCACCCGATATACAGAATACCCGATTATTCTTTGTATGAGCAAGGCATCTTGGTCAATTTTTGAAAGTGGCACGTTAAATGGTTTTCTTAAAGAAACATAGTACCTCAATCATAATAACTAATCTCCAAAAACTTTTATTTTTTAAAAGGATACACTCAAAATAAAATAAAAAAATAAATTCATATTGTTCATGTTATGACAAACGATATTATTATTATTTTTATTTTATTTATGAAATATTATATAATCGCGTCACGTATTTAACGAGTTTTTGTATAAATAAGTGATGTTACTCGAAATGGGTGGATACCCATCTCGAAAGTTCACCATCTCATTTGGAAAATAAGCACTTTTAAGAGGAAATCACTTATTTGTAGTGGGAGGGTGGAATAGGGTGAAGTGTTGAAAGAGAAGAATAAAAAAAAATTGAGGAATGAATTACTATTACTAGTGTATGTAGCTTTAGCCCTGGCTTTTTCACGACTTCAAACGACAAAGTTGAAGCACTTATTTGAAAAGAAAATCACTTTTTCTTCATACCAAATAAGCATTAAATCAATTTAGACATGTGAAAAATAAACTGTAAAACTCTTTAACACTTTGATGAAGTATCAAACAAACAGGAAGGAGAGAAAAAGAGAGTCTTGCCTCGTTCAATGGCAGTCCACGGAGACCATTCAATGGAAGTTGTCTGAAAAATCCTTGTATGAATTTGCTGTCAGTTCTTCTCCCTCTTATTGTTTCTTCATTATAGTTTTCTTCCTTTGCAACCAAAATTTGATCACCATATACGATTCCTCGAGACTCAGTTCCACTTCCAGTACACATTTTTATTCAAAAGTTGACGAACAAAAGAGAGAAAACAAACCCAACAACAGCAAAACCAGACCAATTTCGGAAAAGGGTTGTCAGAAAATTTGGACACAAAAACACCTGGATTGTCAAGAAACACAGAACAAAATATATCAGTAATGAAATCTCAGCATGCATATATATATATATATATATATTAATAAAGCAGACCTTACAAATTAGAAAGGCTGAAAGTTAAATAGATTGAAGAAGTTGATGGGCATAAGGTTTTGAGGCATGGCATTGGAATGGTTACTGAAGAGAAAAATGGAAAGAGCAGAGAAATATGTATCGGGACATGGAAATATAATGGGACCAAAAAAGCTTGAGCTTGCATATCCCTAGGCCTTGAATTATTATATATACTATAGTTAGTTAAGTAGAATGCGATATGTCCGCTTAACTTTTTGCTTCATACAGGAAATTTTTATTGTCTATATAATGTCAATTTATTAAAAAAAAATCATTAAATTAGTGGACAAAGCAAAGTGATTACTGAAGATAGTACAGTGCTTTTATTTTATTTTCCTTTTTTCAGTTAATAAAATAGGGCAATTCTACACTGAAACATATAATTTGGCCACAAATTATGGGTGCATTTGGTTTAGCATATGATATATGATTTTTTTTAATTGAAAGTTTTAAATAAGTGCTTCTTTAAGTGGGGCTTTTGCATTGCAATTAAATGCTTTTGGAGTCTTAGGCTCAAGTCCCATTATTGATTTTAAGCTACATTTTACAATATATGTGGGCCTGTTAAACCAGGTTACCTAAACTTAAGCAAATTTTTTTTGTGGGCAATTAAGATTTAAACTTTATTTAAGGTTAGATTAATTAACTCTTTCTTACAAAAAAAAAAAAAAAAAAAAAACTTTATAGGTTAGATTAAGGTTAGTCTCACGGGGTCCATGCTCGCCTCAGCAAACTACTCGTATGACACTCATAAATTGTAACTCTTCGAGAGTTAGCCTAATAAGACTTATATATTATCTAGTTTCGATTTGCTTTGATATTATCAAGAGGACGACTCTAGCCCTCAATTAGGTTTGTGATGGGTAGTCATCTCCCGTCATACAACTACATATGAGACTAAACTACAGTTAAACTAAACACTTTTCTGTTCACAGCAGGCCCGGACTGGACCACCGAATTTGGTTTTCTTTAGAACTGTCAATTGGCTGCATTTTAATACCATTGCTCCAAATGGGGAATCAATATTTTCATTACAAAATTTATTCACGTTCTGGGTTATAATTAAAAACATACTTAGAATTTGTACTAGTATAACAAATCTTTCACATGGCTTTCCCAAAGCAAAGAATTATGCTGTCTGCAGTATTCCAGGTTTCTATTGCTTGGCTGTTTCTTCTTTTCATCGATAACTATGAGCAAACCATTTCTCTACTTTTTACCAATTTTCGATCTTCAATTAGTAAGAAGGTGGAAATTATACTCATGGTTATTATCGTTAGGGTAAATGAATACTCATTTTTTAATAACATGAGATGAAAATTAATAATTAAGAAAAGCTAGCTCCATTGCATCTGTAAGAGGAGACATGATTAGGACACCCATAATACATTCGTATAATAGGACATTCCCACAGCCAAGAGCCAAATTTCGGAGAAAATTCTTTATTTATTTTGAAACATGGGAATGATATGTGAGTGGATTTTAAAAGTTTCCTAGGCATAGCTAATTGCTTAGAACAAATCCAAAGCTTTTCTTTTCCATACCTCACATTATGCATACAAATCTAGCCATAATTGACGTTACAGTCAAATGAATGAATGATAGATAGATTGCAGTCGTGATGTATACCTAACTTAACAATGAGTAGTCAGGAAATTAAAAGAAATATAATATGATCTGACAATAAGAGTGAGTGGGAGATGATCTTTATCCCCACATGAAATAGCATGCTGCTGCTGTTAGTTTCTGCTTCTGCTTTCAAAATGAAAACTTCAATTTCAGAAAGTACTGCAATTTATTAAGAAACCAAAAAGCAAACTAATACAGCGTAATTAACATTAAACTTTTCAGCTTAAATCACTTACATTCTATCGATCTCTGACTAATTACAAGGGATTTTAATACCCTAGCTAGCCTCTCTGTCTTTGAACACAATCACTTTCTTTCCAACTTGGTCTTTGCATAGCTATAAGGTCTTAGCTGTTCTACGTACGATTTGCCTTTCTTTTCATGGGATTTAGTGAACTAAGCTTAAGCAATCGCCATAACTGGAAAAGAATATTTCTACTTTCACACATTTCTATCCTCAGGACTTAATTTTTCTTTGGAGCAATAACATTCGGATCCCTGAATTTTTTATGTTTTTCAAATGGAGACATAATTTATTTTTTTGTATCATATAGGTCCCAGTTGAAATCAATTGAAATGATCAAAGTTATCTTTATAACATTGAGTTTTGACCTAAGTAATTGTTCGAAAGAAGTTCAAATTTTAAATTTTTTGAAAAGAATTTTCATTCCTTTGATAAAAACTTTTCAAATAAAATTATGATTGATAATCAAATAACCAATAATTTTTATTAAAATTGTACTTATAAAAATTTTACTTGTAGAAGATCTCCTTAAAGAGGTCTAACTCTAGTAGATCTTATGATTACATAAATTAACATTTATTAAGGTTCTATTTATAAAAATTTTACTCGTAGAAGATCTACTCGAAGAAGTTTAACTCTAATAGATCTTAAGATTATGTAACTTAGCATTGAATGATATTATAGCCATCTCAATAGGAATGGGAGATTTATTTGATATAAACCGATGAACTATGCTCTTACTTAAGAAACTATAAAAATACAGGAATCAAGATGTTATTATCCCATTTTCTCTTTATTTTCTTGACTAAAACAATACACTAAAGAGCAAATAAAATTGTGGGTGGAGCACTCTTTATTAATGTTTATAATATTACATAAAGCTCAACCTTTAATGCTTAAGCACTTTTCAGCCTTTGATTAAAATAAATTATACAGAATCATTCCAATTGCCTTTTCATTGTTTAGGGTTTAAAAAATTGAGTTCCTAATCACACACTTTAATTACTTCTTTACAACTAGGGTTTGTGCTTTTAGGATCTCTGTGTAATAGCCAGCATTATGTTGGGTGTGGCTTGCTTTTCCCATTAGAAAAAAAAAAATTAAAAAGAGAAAAGAAAATGGTTGTTAGAAGTAATGGGTATAAATAAAAGGTAAGAAAGTTTGGCCATGGCTATATGATCCTTTTTATATTTGATTGGTTCTATAACTTCAATTATTTGTGAGCTTGTGAACAGAATTATGGCTGATAGTGCCCATGTCTCCTTTTCTCCCCACAGTCGCCTAATATTGTTAATTCATCTTCAAATTTAGGCCTTCCTTTTTCCCTTTACCTCTTGGATGTCTTGATTGACACCAGTTTAAAATAATTGTTTGATTAACTCATCAGCTTCATTATAAGACATACACTTTGCAATAAACTTTCAGATACAAACCAATAAGATTTGAATGAACTCATTAGACTTTGCAGATATTAATTTAGATTTTATACGTAGATCTCAGCCATTGGAGGCTGTATATGCATCTGTCAATTGACATGTCAAACTTTTGAAAACAAGATATGTCATATATGAGTGTACAGAAAGTAGCTAGAAATATAAACCCTAGAAAACGAGTTGATGAAAACAGTCTTCGAAAACAGAATGTTGACAACTAGTGGAGTGGAGTAGGTAGCTTTTAGCAACACAAAAAAAGTTAAAATTCCATTGAATATCTATTGTAAACCATATACATTTCCCTGGATATATGCATGCTTTTCTTCTTGGTCCCTTAACCTAAAACTTACTGCTTGAATTTGCTAATTTGTAGATGCTGATGCTCATGCAGTGATGCTGTTAAGGATCTTTAATTATTCTATGTAAATATTTTAACAAAGTAATTTAAAGAGAACCTGAATTGTCGTACTTTAATCTGCATGCGTGTAAAATTATCTGAAAAAAATTTGCATCTGCATGTTTGCATTCAATCGGAACCAGACCCTCAACTGTACGAAAGATGCCAAATTGGACCAACCAAAGTTTCAGCATATGCAGTCAAGCAATCTGAAACTGTAGCTCCAACTTGTTCATTTTCTTCCATTAATTCTTCCAAGATTTTAATTTATGCAAGTTTAATTTCCAATTTTTAACATCAACTTACCCATAACCTTAAGAATTATTTAATTGTTTTGTCTCTAAAACTCGGTTTCATTCATTACCCTTTGTTGATCATCCAAAACTTTGAGAGTACAACATGAGCTGATGATATATTACTTTGATTAATTAATTATTTTCTTAATTAGAGGGTAGTAAACATGCTTTATTTGTATAAGCTATTTCTTAATGAAAAGCACTATTTGATCCAACCATTGGCTAGGCTGTGCATTTTGTATTATTGCTTAATTGTTAGGGTCATATGTGAAGATTTTAATTAATACCCATCATTAAGTTATATTATCTCATTTAATTAAAAAATTAAACTAATTACAATGTTATTATTATTTTTATTTGGATAATGTTTTCTCCTTGAAAGCAATTAACAAATCTCATAAGATAATAAAAACTAATTGCAAAAAACTTTATTACTTAATTGAATTTGGATGGAATAAGGGATGTCCTACAAGCAAATGGTCTCCACATGGTTAAGTTTTCCTTAGCTTATACGACAAAACATACTCATCCTCCTTAACTTTTATATTAACTGAGTTTAAAAAGATAATTAATGTATTAATTAAGGTATTAAAATATAATCTATTCTAAGTTCAGCCACTATCATGTGATAAGAATAAGAATTCATTTAATTATTAAATATTTAAATAAACAACTACATGTTCATTTCAATTTTCAAATACTCAGAAGAACTTGGTATGAAGTGATTTTGATATTTACCAAAGATGTTTTCATCTATAGTTTATAAAGTTTAATTAAAATATAAGAAAATTAAAGCACTTATGGCTAGAGAAGTGCTTTCTAAAAAAGTAGTAACTTAACAACTTTTTCCAAAAAAATGCTTTAAAAAGTTTGAAGGAAAGCACTTTTTTCCCCACACATCCTGTTGATCAGCAGCAATGTCTGCTTCCCATCTTTTAATTCTTTTTTCCCACCTGAACTTTAAAAAGCCATTTGAGAGACAAGAAAAAGTTGAAGCTACTGAGACCGTGTTTGGTTTGTAATTTTAAATTAATAATTTGGTAATCGAAGAATCCCCGTGAATCACAGAAGTAGCTAGCGGGGACCAACCAAACCATGCATGCATTTTCTAATTCATTTAACTTCTTCCCTCCCCTCCCTCCATTCTCTTCCCACTTTGATTAAATCTTTTTAATCACCCAAAACGTCCAATCGAAAACCCTAGATGGAACTTTTGTGGGTCATTCATCACTATAAAGAAATCCTTGTTTCTTCTGCTTATGCAAATGCAACAAAACTGGATGTTCTTACCAGCCCTAATTATGACAAATGGCACTTTTGTGTTCTAAAGTTAAACCCTAGATGCTGCCTTGTGTTGTCACAGCAACACCTGTTGATGTCAAGAAATGGGTAGCAAAAACAGTTGGTTATTCGATTTGCTGAAGAACAGCACAAAAACAAACACACACACACACACGACTTAGTTCTGAAGAAGAATATTATCTCCAAATCTCTGTATTCTGTCATAATAATTGATATCAATATGCAAGGAAATCCTACACTCTAGTCTGCTAGCCAGCTTCCTAACCCACTAACAAATTGTCCATGTGATTAATATAACAAATTAATAAAAAAAGTTAATACATCTGGGATTTTATTTTCTATATTAACTATATATCATGTAATTTAAATATAAAATAATAATAAAACTAGTATAAATCTTATGTTAGAAAACCTACCCATATTTAATATGCCAACTTATTATTGTTATTATTATTATATTTGTATGAATTAATTAAATTTAAATAAATAATTGATTTTCAATTAAGATAAATTGATTGAACCTCAAATTTTCGCTATTCTTACTTGCCGGTGCTAAGTCAACTTGTAATTACTAGAAGGGTTTAATTACAATATATTGAATATAAGATATATTTAATTTTTAAATTCTTATATTAATTATTTTAAATTTTACGTTCGAGTTTTAAGTTTTACATTTTATATTTTAAATTTTTTATATTAAATATTTCAAAATTTATATTAATTATTTCAAATTTTATATTAAACGATGTAAATGTAATCTCGTAATAATTCATAAACTCTGAACACTAGCCTAAACTTTTAATTAAATTATTCTTAAGCCTAATTTAATCAATACAATAAAAATAGGTTACTTGATCAAGCTCACCTAAACTATACTTCTACAATGGTAGTTTTAATAGAATCGTTAAATAAAATTATGTCACGTGTAAACAAAAAAAAAAATTAATCCTAAAAAATTCTATAATTACCTTACATGTATTGAAAATTTTCAACTTGCATGATTTTAGATAAAAACGATTTTAATAGAATTGTTCAATAAATTTATAAAAATTTAAATCTTGGCAAATTTATTAAGTATGTGGCATGTATTAAATTTACCATGTGTATTAAATTGTAAAACCCTTACCAACTCTGTAATTATAATTTGTATCACAAGTTAATGGGAGAGAAGTCATTCGGAGAAATCTTACCAGCGTCTTGGGGGAGAGAATGCAAACACCGTTGAGATTCGTAGAGGTCGTGTGTCATTTTATGTAGGCGAAGAAGGGATGAGATAATAAGTTCCGGTGAGTTATTTCTCGTTTCTGCCATTGAAAGAACTCATAAAGCAATCACTAGTTGATGAGCTTGAATTCAAGAATGATGGTCCTTTAAAACTTGAATGCACAACTGAGAGATTTCCACAGATATTGAAGCTTACAGCCAAGTAACTTTCAAATATCTTAATTCAACCATCGTTATCTCCTAACTCAGATAAAATCTGCTGTAAATTTAATTCATTCATTCTCATATATATGCTATAAGTTTCTCTTATATCTCCAAACTCGTCAGCAGTATCTTTAGTTCTCTCTGAAAATTCCATCAAAGCAATTACCCACAGTATAATGAAGCTCAGTTCTCTTTTCCAGAAGTTGTTCGTGGGAAGCCATTTCAAGAACTCTTACAAGGGTCTAGTGGTGGCTGAGAATTATGCGGAATCCGTTCACATTCGAAGAGGTTACATTGGCAAAGAAGAAAAGAGATACGAAGTTCCAGTGAAATATCTGTTGTTTTCATTGATTGTAATTGACTAGTTATTCCATACAAGCAGTGATGTGAATTCAAATGTACTGAAGTTTGTAATCAAGAATCAAAATGTTTACTGTAATTCATATATTCAAGAATCATGTTATATATGTGAATGAATCCGAGTTAAGTATTCTAAATCAGTAATCAAATACTTATTCTACTTAATTATATTTTCACTACTATCCGCCATGCCTTTATTTTCAAGTTATTATCTTTCTGAATTATTCAGGCTGGTTCTTGAGAAAATACCTCGAGGTTGGGAGGCAATGGGGTATGTCTTCAAACAACATATTGCTGAGCAAGGCATAGTTTTGCTTCAAGAAGCAGAAGAAGCTGCAGTTAACCAGAATGTGGAAGAGATCTTTGTTGGGAAAGTAACAGAGTTGCATAACAGGTATTTAGCAATTGTTGGTAGATGTTTTATGAACCAGGAGCTTTTTCAATCTGCCCTGAAGGAGGGATTTGAGATAATTTGCAATAAAGCCATTGCTGGTGCTTCGATTGTAGAAATATTGGCTACATCCTCCACCATTCAAAAATATATTTGTTTATTGTAACTTGAGCTTCTTCTCCTGTTTTCAAATATTTGTATACGGAGGCTTCAATTTTTGGTATGAAAATCTTGAACAAACTAAACTGATCTGTTCATTGAACAAAAAATATTTACTTTAATCACTTCTTTTAACTATTTTATTTTCAAAATATATGAGAAACATCACAATCTTGAACAAAACCTCAATCATTACAAGTATAATCTGTAATCCTGATTCAGATAAAACATTCTAGAGGCATACTTTTTTGTGAAAAATTACAGACAAGGCATTCAAACAGCCTTGAGCTAATTTGTCTATCTTTCTACATAAAAAGGTAAAAACAAAATCAACCGAAGTCAGTTAAAAGATTACTTGTATTGCGTTCGCCTGCAAGTTCCCTTCAAGAACTAAGGGAGTTTCGATATCACTTTCCCACTTCTAAATAAACAAAAGTTGTATTGGCAGGAATACGTCTGCTGTCTCCCAAGAACATATCGGCAACCTATCTCATGAACTTCTTAGCAACAGATTTGCGTACATGCAGTGCACTGAAACATTAGAGGTTCTGTCATTCAACCTTTGCTACTCCACCACCAGGAATGCCACTTTCAGCCACAGTCTCCTGTATAAATCTGGAAACAGTAGCCAAAACCATCAGAATGGGGTTTATTAATACTTGTTGCTTGGATTTTCAGGCCCTTTAGGTTCTGTTCCAAATTGCAGGCAGAAAAGAGTACCTTGTTAGTTTGTCACGAGATGATTGCAAGATGTAGATTGATAGAATAAAAGACAGTATGAGCCCTGTTTGCATGAAAGAAATCCATGTCATTAACATGCTTAAATAAAGCTCCCTGGTTGTCTCACCACAGTGTTAGACCTTGTGTTCTTGATAAACAACTCATGAATTTAACAAACTTAGAACCAAACTTTGCTCATCAGGTAGAAATGAAGATTTTGGAAAGTCCTTTTAACAAGCAAGAAATCTCGGACATTAGGATGACGGTATGGCTTTCAGAAATAAAGTGCCATGCTTGTCTTTTTTGGAAAACCTTGACAGTTCGAGGAAACCAGAAAATGCTTGTTACTAAACAGATTTCAAAAGAAAAAGTAATGGATTAAAGTAACCTCGCTTTTCTTCCCTAAAAAGGCAAAGCAACCTAAAATGTTAGTCCTCAAGTCTCATTGTGGCACCCATAAAACCCTCTATAGTCATATCTAAGCACTCTTAATCACACTTTAGTCAAATCAGGAAGAGTGTACATCATAGATGAAACAATTTTTTCCAAACATAGAAGATATAGAAGCAAAACTTAAAAAAGGCTATGAATCAGTGCCAACTTCAAACAGCAGTTTGTTTGGACTGTAATCATTCAGCAAAGTTTATGATTTAGAGCAATAAATGGAGTCTGTCATGACAGTATCTACACCAGGACTATGAAGTTAACTTAGCAACTTCAAAATCTTAGTAAATGTAACAACACCACTACTGGTGTAAAGGATGAAAACTTCTGCAAATAGCATATAGTTGATTATTCTGATATCTCACTGTCATATAGCACTAATCTATCAGACGCACTCCAAAGTAGACATACTATTTTATCTAAATTGAGCATAAAAATTTACCTGATCCAAAAAGAAAATAAAATCCAGAAGCCACGTCTATCTCTGATTGCTCCTCCCTGTTTTATAATAAGTTATACAGTCAGCCAAAATTTTATTGTAATTTTATCTAATAAGAAAGAAAGAATTGCAAGACATCAATACACAGCAAACCCTCAAGAAGCATGAAAGAGAAAAAAAAAATAAATAAGAAGTTTATTTGCTTTTTCTCTCAAAGAAGGCATTAGTACAATTCAATCAGACCTATTAGTACTGTTGTACTTAATTTACAATTATTACAGATTTAGTTGATATAATGATTAGAAAATCAAATTAGACCAACTTAAAAGCAACGAATCCAACAAAGAAGCAGGTGCACAAAGGTATAACAGAAATGTCATACACAAGAAAATCAGCCAACAAAGATAGTGGTACAAAAATCTAACTCCAATGCAGTGATACTGACCAAGTGTATCTAATAAGAACATGTTTTGGCCAACTTTGAGGTTCCCAAAAGTGTTTACGTATATCTGGATGAATTTCAACATCTGTTCAAGACAGTGAAAAACAGAGGCTGGAATCAAACCCATTCAAAGAGATGTAAATTTACTCCCATCACAATTCTGCAATTTATAAAATCAAAAATATTTTATTAAGCCCATTGATAAGAACATTGTGCCACATAACAAGGAAGCGAAGTCCAAAGTCTACAATAAGTTTCTACAATAAGTTCAAGTCAAGCTCTCATTTTGTAGATAGCATTAGAACATTAAACAAAAGCAATAAGAAGAGGACACAAATCTGAAATAACAAGAGGCAAATTTTCTCTGATAGCATCCCCCTTCTCTTTAAAGAGAAAAATGAACCAAATTATTCAACCTAGGACTAACGTAAAAGCAATATTAAGGAAAGGAGAACATAAACAAAAATAAACAAGAGAATGTCTCGAAGATTCAAAATGGACAACGAATAATCAAAGGGCTGAAAGAAGCATGAGTAAAATAAAGTACACATGATCTAAGGCAAAGTAGATAACGAAACGAAAAAAAAAAAAAAAACACATTAACTATGAAGGTGTGAAGGGAATATCTAAGAGTAGTCATAATTGCTATCATCGTTCTGTTATCTAGAAACAACTACAAAATGAAGACGACGGGGACACAACGAAGTGGGTAAAATTACAAAGTATTGCATCATTATAAGTGCATATTACAAATCCAAAAGACCATGAGATTCAAGGCAGTGCCACAATTGGAGTTTCAAAACATATAGCTTGAGGTACTGAGAAAATGCACAATGGTTTGCAATATTAGAGTTAGCCAAATTTTCAACAAGCAAAGGGGTAATACACATAGTTGACTCGTATTGTTAATATCAAGCTCGTATCAGGCCCTTAATCTCAACAGAGAGAGCATTTGAACAATATGAAGCAAAAAGCTTAGAGAAATTATTCAAGCATGATATGGCTCTCCTTTGTTTAACAACTTATATAGAGAAAGAACTAATTAGGATAAAGTTACATACAATGGTGAGGCATATCCACAACTTTAGCAGTGACACCATGCAGATCATTTCCTGAGTACCTCTACATCACATAAAAAAAAAGACACAACAATAGTGAGATGATAACTACAAAAAGTTATAAACAACTGCACTTACATAATTTGGGACGTTCAGCAGTCAAAAAACATGTTTAATCCTGAATAGATCGAAGCCTTACCACATGCATATCTATCATTGGAACCTCAGGACTCTTACGATTTATCACAAAAAGCCATGGAACAAGAAATTTTTCTTTTCCAACTTGAAATGATCTGCAAAAACATCAGTGTTTTTCCCAAAAAAAAAAAAAATGCCCCATCAAAACTAATTGAAACTTGAGCAGGAAACATACAAAACTCTGACTTCAGCAAGTCATAGAATTCAATACAAATAAGAACAAAATCTGAAGTTAATTCTGAACCTAAAAATTTCAGCTTACTGAGTTAATTTGACACACTAAATAATTCTCAAAGTTTAACTATCTAACCAGAAAACAACATAATAGAAACAGCTGTAAGAGTTTCTGTTTATGTTTATTGATATAAAATAAAAGAAAAAGTTCCTCACATTTTATACGGATCAGCTCCCGTGAAACCAGTTGGCTTTGCTATAGGAATCAATACCTACGAATCATCGAAGCACAAAATTAAACAACTCTTATAGAAAATGAAGGGAGATGAAAATTCAAATGATTTCAAGGGTACCTCACGATTTACAGCGAAAATTGGACAATGTTTACCGATCACATCATGCCAAACAGTTCTCGACTGGAATAATAGAATTAGCAGATCCTTAATTAGACCAAAATCTGATAAAACTAAAGAAATTAAATAAAATCGAACGTGTTTATCAACTAACGTTGTGATATTGGCCCATCTTGCTCATCGGAACGATATCTCCCGGCCGGTAAGCGAGCGAAATCGACGGAAGAGATAGTAACGATAACAACAGTAACGAAATAACTCTTCTTCCTTTCGCGGCCATTCTCCAATTTCTCGACATGCCAGTGAAACTTTGGTCGAACTTGAAACCCCTTTCTTCAGAGTGAAAAGCTAAAAGCTTGAAACCAGTCGGCTACTCTTGCTTCCGCAGGAGAAGTGGGCCGACGGAGAGATATTGCGGCGTACTTGGACTAGGCCTCTTTATGTGAGTATGCTTATAAATGATTAAGATGTACTTAAGAAAATTTGATTTTGAAAGTTAGCGTCTAAATAACATAGACAATGCCGAAAATACCCTTTAATGTGAATAGAATATCCTCACAATAAAACAACATATAAATTTGTGTTCACTTTGAATATATTACTTAGAAACCATCATGTGGACCAAATACAGTCTCTCTGTATTCTATTATTATTTAATTATTATTATTTATCGATTAAACTGTATTTGATCGATCGTAGATTTTTTTATTTTAAATAGACCTGATCTTAATAAATAATAGTAATTTTTAATTTTTGATATTATTTTCAAGTGTTAACATGTAGTAACATTTATTTATGGTCTTCAATTGATTTGCATTTTTTGTAAAATGCTAAATAGGGCATGCAATCAAAAATTTTAATACCTCATAACATTAAAATAAACTTCACAAAGCCAAGAAAGAAAAGAGGCATGACATATAGATAGGTAATAGGTTTCCCGGACACGGTTAAAAAGTGAAAAATTACCGTAAAAGGATAAATAAGTAAAGAGAACGTGAAAAGGGTAAAAGTAAAAAAATAAAAAACGAAAACATAATGCCCACAAAATTCACTAAATCAATTTTGTTCGTGCCTTTAAAACCACTTTCATCGCCACCTGTTCATAGAATTTCTCCCCAATTATTTCATCGTTCTTTTGACCTGTCGTTTTATTGTGATTCACCTGTCGTTTTCAATATTTCCTTTTTTCGCACTGATACCACCGTGGAAGCCTGATCGCCGAAGATAACATATCGTTTCAGATCGGGAACCTGATTATATTACCTGATTAGCAATTAGTCCGATATGAGAATGGTCGTACAGTTATGATTGAAACCGTCGTTGGGATGTTTTTGTTGTTGTTGTGATTGTAGGGATTTTACTGGTGTTTGTATCAATTCGTTGATGGGAGATCTTCGAGATTGGTCGCTTGAACTAAACGGCGCCGTTTTGGAAGAGAGGCCGTTATCGTCCTCGTCATCAGTTTCGTCAAATCAAACGGCAATTGGTGCCGAATACTGGCAGAAAGCCGAGGAAGCGACGCAAGGGATCATTGCGCTGGTTCAGCCTACTGTTGTCTCCGAAGAGAGAAGAAAAGCGGTTATCGATTACGTGCAAAGGTTAATTAGAAATTATATTGGTTGCGAGGTGAGAATATTACATGTTTAATTATTGTTCATAATTCAATAATGTTTTAAGTTATGACTATAATCAAAATTTTTGCTATGCTAGTTGTTGTTATAGATTGCTAATGTACTTTGCATATGATTAGTTTAACCAATGTAATCGATGCTTCAAATGGATTATAGTTTACTTAGAATCATAAACAATCGTTAATATTGCGGGAAATGCTGAAATTGCTCGCCGTCGCCATATTAATATATACATTAAGCAAATAGCTGGGGTTTGTATTTCGTTATTTTGATGAAATATTGGGGCTAGTGTGATACTATAGGTTTGTAGCTCATTGTTTAAAATTGGGGGTTAACATGTTTTCGTTTAGTAGTTTCAGGAGCATGGAAATATCTAATATGTTTTTATTTTTTGATTTCTTTGTATGTTGGACTGCTGAACAAAGGTGCGGCAATGAAACATACCTTATTTTTGTCTCTTAATCACCAATATCTGTCTGTGCATAAATTGAGTTTGATACTGGTTTTAGATGGGAACAAAAGGATGGGTAGGTCAATGCTTATTGTTGCCTTGTAGTTATGTTCGTAACTACATATAAATTGGAGCTGCCATGTGTGCTCTGTAGGATGGATTTGGATAAGGTAGGGACTAACTGATTGGAAGTTCTTTATTGAGTAGTATATATATATCATACTATGCCATGCTTACATGGTATGGCGTTTCCATGACACACCTATCACGTGATTATTGTTAGCTGTCATTTTCTGTTTGGTTGGACAGAATTGTTAGCTTTAAGTAATTTGTTCCCATTGTTATTTTCTTAGGTGTGTTCTAAATAAAGTCATCTGTTTTGGAAAAAAAAATTAAAAACCCTTTGTCTGCATGAAATGGAAAGACACCATTTTGTATCTGCAGCTGAAATAAAGCTAATTTAACATTCTTTATTTGTCCTTTTGTAATTTTTACACTTGTGATTATGAAATCTCAAAATATTTTAGTTGAATATGGATAAATATGGATTATTTTCTAACTCATATTTGTCATAGGTATTTCCATTTGGATCAGTCCCATTGAAGACTTATCTCCCTGATGGAGATATTGATCTGACTGCTTTTGGTGGTCTAAATGTTGAGGAGGCTTTGGCCAATTATGTGTGTTCTGTCCTTGAAAGAGAAGATCAAAACAGGGCAGCTGAGTTTATAGTGAAGGATGCCCAACTAATTCGTGCAGAGGTTCTTAACTTCAATCATATGTTCACTGGAGTTATTTGTTTGTATATATTTGTTTGTTCAAGATATGGACATGCCAATGTTTGTTAGCATAATATCTGTTCTCTATTTTTGTTTTGGTCTTGTTAGTACTTATCTCTGTTTAGAATTTCATGATACATAAATACTGTCTGATGTTATTTGGAAAAAAATGTGTTTCTCCTTCATTTTTTAAAACTTTCTTCCTCTTTTTCTGTGAAATTGTCTCGATAACCTTTTTACTGTATGTGGGTCTCACTAACTACTTCTTTTATTTTTTCTTTCAAATTTCCCCTTGGATATTATCATCCTTCAGTATCATTCTTGTTATCGCTTTGTTTTCTTGTTAAGTCAATTAAAGATAATAAATACTATTTTGATGTTCTAGAGGTGTACCCCTGACCCCTCTGTTAAATTGATTGAGCACATTCTATAGAAAAGCCAACATGTAGTATTGTTTGTACATAAAGCTTTGTCATATGCTTTCTTTTATCTCCTTTCAGAAGATTGTTCTTAATCAAATGTCTAGAGATGCAGAGACGAGAATAATTTTTCTCCCTTTTAGAATTCTTATCTTCACTCTGAACATGTTGGCTTAGTATTTTTCTTTTCTCAGTGACAGCTTGTGTGGGAATTGGATCACAAGTTGTGAGTTTGCTCATGATTTTCATAATCTACCCTCTGCTTTACAACCAACAACTATTCTCATAAGCTAATGAGGATGGTTGCTAGTACATGTGTTTGTATGTTTTGTAATATGCTCTTCTTCTAGGATAAAATTACATCACACGAATGATTTTGGTATGACATTGGATTTTGCATATCATTTAGAAGTCCATTTAGCTATGTGTTAATTAGTTTGGCAGCTTAAATATTGATTTTTCTGGTTGCAGGTTAAACTTGTAAAATGTCTGGTACAGAACATCGTAGTAGATATCTCCTTCAATCAGTTAGGAGGATTATGTACACTATGCTTTCTTGAGAAGGTAGCCTTCTTTGAAAAGTTTCTACACGAGTGGAAGCAATTTTTTTTAGTGTTTAATGGAATGAATTGCTATGCATTACTGTCAATGGGTATTCGTATTGGAAGCTTCTGTGTCATAGGCACCCTTCTTTGGTCTCTTTTAGTAATTATATAACCATGTTTATTGGCCTGTAAGTTAGGAACTTGACGATCATATGTTGCATCAGGATCATGAATATTTTCATTGCAAATGAAATGACATATAGTTATGATAAATATTGTGTTCTGACACTTGTTAGCTTTGTTGTATTTACTTGTTCTCTCTAAATTGATTAAGTAAAAGTAAATGCTCAGCCTTGACTACTTTTTTTCACTTTATTTATTTTTTATTTAATATTCTTACAAAGTTATTGGTAGATCATTAAATTATTATCTCTTCCATCGTTACCTTGATTGGTAGCTTTTGGTGCAGAAATTCTCTTGTTTCACTGTCTTTCATGCAAATACATACTGAAAACATCTCCCTTTTTTGGATATTACTCACCAGAGTTTGCAGATTGAAACAGTTTAAAATTTTCTGAAGAAGTTGACCTTTCTGCATAAGATATATAATACACTGTAGCCATATTATGTAGGTTGTGATTATACTTGTGCCTTTGGGATTGAATCCTGCTTATTGTACAGGTTAACCATCTAATTGGAAAAGATAATCTTTTCAAACGCAGTATTATACTAATTAAAGCTTGGTGCTATTACGAGAGTCGAATTCTTGGTGCTCATCATGGCTTGATTTCTACATATGCCTTGGAAACTTTGGTTCTGTATATCTTCCATCTCTTCCACTCAACTTTGAATGGTCCTTTAGCGGTGAGTTCTTGCAGGGATTTGGATCGGGATACTGCACAAATTTGCCTGGTAAAATTAATTTGTTCATAATGTAATGATTTATAGGTTCTGTATAAATTTTTGGACTACTTCAGCAAATTTGACTGGGACAACTACTGCATCAGTTTGAACGGGCCTGTCCGCATTTCCTCCCTGCCTGAAGTAGTAGGTGAGCAGCTACTTTTCGAGTTTGTGCTGCATTTTACTTTTATGGATCTCTTTATTGACAATCTTCTTTTTTTGGTGCTTTTTTCAGTTGAGACTTCCGAAAATGGTGGAGGGGATCTATTGCTCAGTAGTGAATTCCTCAAGCAATGCGTAGAACAGTTTTCGGTTCCTTCAAGGGGATTTGAAACAAATTCCCGAACATTTCCTCCAAAGCATTTTAATATAGTTGATCCACTTAAAGAAAATAATAATCTTGGACGCAGTGTGAGCAAAGGTAGGAACTGTTTTTCATTAGTCAGGTGGAGAGGCCAAGAGGCCCATCTTATTTTCCATTATCATTTTTTTATTTTGGGGTAAAAGTGTTCAGATGGAACCAATTAGTGAATATGCTAACCAAAATTCACTAATTAAATATATTGCAAGATAAGAACATAAAGGGTGTAAAAATATCATATTGTTCTAACAGGAATTTCTTTTCTTGAAATATACTGGTAATTACATCAATTTCATCTTGTATTGTTATGCAAGTTCAAGATTTTTCGAATCTGGAAAATATAGCAAAATAGTTCCTATAAGTTTGATAAACTAACATGTGGGTGGTTGTTGATGATTAGTTACTGACTACATGAATTTTTTGGGTTTGCTTATATGTTAATGATAACATGAATTGAAAAGAAAAACAGAATGTCAATGTTAACTGGCCATTTTCTGTACAGGGAACTTTTATCGTATAAGGAGTGCTTTTACATATGGGGCCCGAAAACTTGGGCACATCCTTTCCCGTCCAGAAGAAAGTATAGCTGATGGGCTATATAAATTTTTCTCAAACACTTTGGATAGGCATGGAAGTGGACAGAGACCTGATGTTCAAGACCCTGTTCCATTGTCTAGACACAATGGCTTTGGTGCCAGATCAACATTTTCAGGCACAGAGTTATGTCAGGAAGACCAGAGTACTTGTGGATCAGAATCTGTTGATTCAAGTGGCATAACAGAGAATTGTAGGTTTGATCATGAAGCACAGTTGTGTGGTGGTGTTGGTAAAATTAAGATATCAGGGATGGATTCTAGTGATTGCAGAACCGTAAATGAACCACATAGTTCTGGGGATGGAACAGCTGTTTCGGAAAATCGACTTTCTGGGGATGCAAAAGATCTAGCTACTTCCAAGATTTCAAATCTTGTAATTTCAAACGATACCTCTAAATACTCCTGTCCAAGTGGTGAAGAGAGTATGTCTGCTTTGAGTAAAGCACATCATGCTCCTCATCTCTATTTCAATTCTTCAATGACGGGAAATGGAGAAATAAGAAATGGAAATGCAGAGTGGAAACAACCGGTGAACTGTGGTTCTTCTGAGAAGAACATGTCATCTGGAATTCTGCCAACACCTTGCAAGGAAACTGGCTTAATTTTATTAGATGGTCAGGATGAGAACCAGTTGGATGTTAATCATGATACTCTATCTACTTCTGGATTGAAGTACCATCCTTCACTGACGAGTATGGTCGCTTGGTCCTCAGAAGATTTTAGTTACAGTTATTCTGGTTATCAGGCCTCACCTAGGATTGCTAGAAGTCCCAAAGCTATAAACTCCTTATCAGATCTCAGTGGGGATTACAAAAGTCACATGATTAGCTTAAATGATGGCCGATGGTGGTATGAGCATGCATTGAATGCATCCTGTTCTCCCGTGTCTCCGCAGTTGGTTTCTCAGTTCCAGGGAAAGAATTCATGGGATATAATACAACGGTCTCTACCATTCGGGCGAAATGTTATGCCCCAAATGAATGCCAATGGTGTTGTTCCACAATCATTGTTTTATCCAATGAACCCACCACTACTATCTGGTGTAAACTTTGGTATGGAAGATATGCCAAAGCCTCGAGGAACAGGGACCTATTTTCCCAACGCGGTATTCTTATTCTAAGCCTTTAGATATTATGGGCATTTGAATCTTATGTTAAGTTTGCTATGTGGGGCCAGCTCAGTCAATCTTGCTATCAATTTGCAGCATCTGTTTGTTGTTCATTTTTTCAGATGGTGGGCCTATTTATCTCAAGTGGTTTTGTGCTTCAATTTTTGCAGAACCATTACCGAGACAGGCCCTTGAATGTAAGGGGGAGGAATCAAGCAACAGTCAGGTCTCCCCATGGCAGTGGCCGTGCCATGACACCCCCTGAAACAAATTTCCCTGAGAGAAGCAGCCGCGAGCAGTCACTCACACCAGCACAAATCCATGTTCATCAAGGCGGTGCAAAGGATGGGCTTTCAGATCTTTATCACTCTGGTTCCCCTGAGAAAAAGGCACAACCTAATGCCAACGGGTCAGTGCATACATTGGAGAGGGTCGTAGAATTTGGGTCGGTTGGACATCTTTCTTATGGGCCACCCTCACTTGAAAGCAGCAGGCAACCAAACACAGGTTCTTCCCTTAGTCAAAACTCAAGTGCAAGTGTCAGTCTCTCATCACCAAGGACGCCAAATCCCAAACCTGTTTTGGGAACGGATCAAGATAGGTATGACAATGTCATGAAAACTATTATTTTTAGCAATTGTAATATATGTGGAATACTATTTAAGCTTTCTCTTTTGCACATGCAGGATTGCTTCTTACCATTTAAAAGACGAAGATTTTCCACCTTTATCTACCTGATTGAAGTGGAAGGATTGGTTTTATAAGTTAATAGATCAATATATGCTAACAAACCAGCCTGTGCCCAAGCATGCTGCATGTATGGCTTTTCCTGAGGCCATTCTGAAGCGCTCGCTATATATGGAGTTGCATTATTTTGTGTGTGGTTCAGATGCATTCTGTACATTCTACTGATTATTCCTAACTCCCTTAAATGTTGAATAGCTGTGCATTGGTTTTAGTTGTTCGTGTATAGGATACTTGAATTACGGTTTTTAACTAGGTTTTTCTTAGTCAGTGCTGGGTGAAAGTATAGACGAAAATATTGTTGTTGCTGATGTCTAATGTAACTGATTCTAGAAAATAATTTTCTATTTTTGGGGGCAGCTGTAATAGTATAACATTTTTGGATATCTGTTTTCTGCATTGTTGGTAAAGTGCTGTTTTAGAAATATGGTTTTGTCCGGTGTTCCTCTTTTATCTTTCAAATGTTCAAAACTTTTGTTTGGTATTGATATGTTGCAACTTCTGAACTTCTAAACAGACGTTGCTAATCTTGGCTGCTGATTGTGGTGATTTTTTTTTTTCTGTAGTCTGGCGGTGAGGTCAACAAAAAAATTAAAAATTAAAAATTAAAATAAATAAAAGAAGAAAAGGAAGACATGCGACCGAACAAAATTGGTGATTCATAGACATTAGTTTCATTTAGTCAGTAATGAATGTAATTCAGGTACAGGCAAGAGTAACAGCGAGTAGATATTCGAGCAGTTAAGAACTGGGCACACCAGATTCAGAGAGGCCTTGCTTATCTGCACAGCCATAACCCTCCGGTGATACATAGAGATCTCAGATGCGATAACAATTTCGTCAATGGCCATCTTTGGGCAGGTCAAAATTGGTGTTCTTGGGTTGGCAGCTATTCACGTGGTTCTGAGCTCGCTCACAGTGTAATAGGTATTCTATGTATTCATTTAATACTATGTAACTGTAATTTTTAACTTTAACTATATGTCTGACTGGTATATAAATATCAATCAGGCACACCAGAGTTTATGGCGCCAGAATTGTATGAAGAGGATTACAATGAACTGAGTGATATTTATTCATTTGGCATGTGTGTGTTAGAGATGCTTACATCTGAATATCCATATAGCGAATGCTCTAATCCTTGCCCAATTACACAAGAAAGTGACTTCGGTAAGCTAATTCACATACTTTCATAACTATGAAACCGTGCAAATCTGATGAATATGTTTGATATAATATTGCCATTAATTGCTTGGTCGCCGGGAAAATTTGCCGGAAGCATTCTACAGAATTCAGGATGCGGAGACACAGCGTTTAGTGGGGAAATGTTTGGAGACTGTTTCGAAAAGGTTGCCAGCTAAAGAGCTCTTGCTTGACCCATTTATAGCATGTGATCATTGGGAACTGTTGCCAATCCCAAAAGTATCTAATCTAAAGTTAAATCCTAATGACACAGTGCTGGAACATAGAAAGAGTACTGATATGACGATCACAGGATCGATGAATCCAGAAGACGACACAAATTTTCTGAAAGTTCAGATTTCAGACAAGAATGGTACAATCTTAAACTGCTTTGAACCGTTTGCCCGATCAATTTTCAATTTTCACACAGTTAACTCTGTTTGATGTGTTACAGGTCATACTAGGAACATATACTTCCCATTTGACATTTTTAATGGCACTGTAACTGATGTTGCCACGAAATTGTGAAAGAATTGGAAATCATTGATTGGGAACCACTGGAAATTGCTGAAATGATAGAAGAAGATACTTCTTCTTTGGTTCCAAACTGGAAGGATTGTGGCTCACCTTAATTCCATAATCAACATAGCTTTAGCTATCAAGAAGGTGATGGAGAGGAGGAGGACGGAATCCACCATCCTTTCTACAGTAATTCTTCCCATTCCTCCTCTCATACCTCTCTCCCATCTATCATGTCTTCAAATCAAAATCTCAATGTGAATTCTTCTCCCAATTGGCTACAACAAGGTCTGTAATTTCATTCTCAGGAAATGTCTTGTAAACCTTAAAACTTTGTGTGTAATGATATTATTAATTTGCCGAATGCAGAAGATTTGTTGGGAAATGATGATGCAAGTTCTAATGGCTCTGTTAACTCCTTCAAGAATTCTACCATGGATTACTACTCAGGAAATGAATATGATTATGACTTCAGCCACTAATCCATACGAAAAGGCAGCCTCCAACTCCTGGGCCGGGGCTTAAAAACTGGTCACAGCGGGCCTATCCAACGTGGCAAAATCTGAAAGTAGAATTGTTCTCCGCCACGTTGCAAATTTATGGGAAAATGAACCTCATAAAGTAGAGTGACTGAATACCTTCACTTACTGCGAACAAACGACGAAGACGTGCCTACTAAGCCAAAACGTGCGAACCCCAGCGGGCCCTGCATTCGCTGCATTTCAATCAAATAAACACTTCCGAAAAAAGTGCTTTCTGTAACCAACTTGTTGATCATATCTTGCTTGATCACTTCTCTTAACGTACGCTTCCATGGCTATCATACGCTCCGAGAGTAATTTAAACATGTCGGCGCCACCTTCTTCTCCCCTCCCGACGGCACCTCCTTCGCCGATTCCGAGGGCCGCAGGATCGCGTTCGGCCGCTAACCAGATCTTAACGGAGTTTCTAGCAAAAAGGCTGCACGTGCCGGAGCTAGCATTGCCAGAATCGTCGCGTGATCATCAAGTACCAGACGAAATCAATCTGCGATCACTAATATCGAGAGAAAATGATTCGGCGAATCGGCTTTTGACATCGGCGCGTGAATTTGGCTCGTTTAAGATCAAATGTCACGGGATTTCAGGTGAGGAGTTACGATCATTGGTGAAAGAAGCCGAGCGAGTTTTTGGAATTTTGGAGGAGAGAGATACTGGATATCGGCGAGATATCGGACGACGAAATGATAATAAGGAGGAGATTGTGTGGGTTCGTTCTGGCAAGGAAAGAATGGACTGGGCACGAGAATATATCGGCGCTGAATTGTTTCGGAGTTTCAGGTAAAATTTTGGAACTTCTTATTTTGATACCGATATTATCTGATCAAACGTGTTTGTGACTGCAACTTCGGCCGAGTTAAATGAACCGGGGGGATTAGAGGGTTATGTCTTGGCCGTGTGTTTTTGGTTAGCCTCACTAGCATAGTATGTTAAGATAAATGTTTGCTTGTATTTGTGTTTAAGTAGTGATCCGATTTTGAGTCTCTTGTTGGTCGAATTATTGCTAAAAAAGTTCAGGGATGATGAATGAATCCCAAGGTCATCAATCTATTTTCCCATTTTGCAGTGAGAAGGTGGAGAATGTTGAGAGTAAACTTGATATCATTGCGGAACAATTGGGTCAAGTTTTGGTAGAGCACTTGGGTAAGCAACTTGGAAAACGAAGCCAGGAGAAACAGTCTGCTCTTAGCATATACAAATACAACCACAACAATATCATCAATGAACAAAGTCCATCATCGAAAAACAAACAAGACAAGGATTCCTGTGATCACATTCTAAGTCTGCATCTACCCGCTAAGGAATGTAAATATTGGGTGGTGGTATCAGAACAATCTCCTCTCTTTTTCCAAGCAGGTCCAGACGTGATTATTGTCACTGTGGGAAAGCAGCTTGAGGTAATAACTTGGGTATTGTTGATTTCTTATATAATTTTACATGAACGTAAAGCTGTCAGGATTAACAAAAATTTCCACTGGTGATGACAGGAATGGAGCATGGGTGAATTCAAATGTGTTCATGGAGAAATGATCCATCAGCCAGATCTCCATGCATATTTCTCCTTAGAGCTCAAGTGTTCATCCTTAAATTTAAAACAAAGTATTACAAAAACCCACAAGAAAATCTCCATATCAGATCAGATCCTGATTGGGCTCATCATCGCAATCCTATATCCTATTTTCAAGTTTCTATGGTCATGATTAAATAAGTACATATTTTAATTACATTCAGAATGCCATTTTCATCAATATCACATGAAAATATGCTAGCTCCTCTTGCTTTGGTTATACTTGATTGGGTTGGTCATGAATCTTTTCAATTTTTTTTTTAATTCTTTCACAAATTAAGACCTGTTTGATGTATACTTGGGGATCAATGGTTTCAAGAGTGTTGGGTTTTGAAAAGGGTTGATCACACAGATTTCTGTTTCATGTAAAATACAGAAGGCTTGTACTGCTCATTGATTGGAATAAAAAGTTTGCATTTGCTCTCTGGTGGTTTGAATTGTTTAATTGCTTAATTCTGTTTGGTGGCCAGAATCACTCAGATGTCTGGACTCCCCTAGCCCGGCCTGCGAATTGGGCTTCAGCTAGTATTATGTTTTCTTACAAAATGTTTACTATTGCCTTCGGCTCCATGGGCCATGTCAAAAATGAATCTGCTGTTTTGGGCAGGTTGGGGGAATTTAATGTCTTGAACTTAAAAGACTTTTAATTCAAGACCTATGGTTGAAAAAGAAGGCCTATTAGCTGGCTCGTCTTAAATGGTTTCTCGTTTAGGCAGAGGCTAAAACAATAATTATTAAAATTAGTGAAACATAATAATGATTCAACACAATAATTAATTACTTAACATTCATGTCTAGATCTCATACTCATAACTACATACCAATAACTTATAATATCATAGCATAAACTTATAATAATTCTATTACAAGTTTAGGTATTTATTACAATGTCTCACAATAATCTAATATATTAGGTTGAGAAGTTACACACAACACAAAAATAGACCCCGCATAATCTAAATGAAAAAACAACTTATGATTTACAAGATTATAGCTTAAATGAACATAAACAAATTATGTTAACTTGTTCTTTGGGGTAAACCAAAAATCTCACCAAAATAACCCATAAAAGATTTTGCTACTTACATTTCAACCATGTCCTAGATTTCCCCATTTTTAATATATTATAACTTTGCAAAGAAGTCTACCATAATTAATTGGCAATTAAGTAGTTCTACCCCTTGGGCCCCTTGAAAAATTACTATACAATTCCATCATTTGAAACTTAAATGTATGGCTACTTTCTTGAAAATCCCATCTAAGAAAAAGGGACTAGACAATCAAACATTTTCCTCACCACATTTATCATTGTTGTCATTTTTATTTAGGACATTCGTACTTAAAATGTTAAGAGCCTATTAATAGTGTATGGGTTTCGGTGGTTTGATTAATGTAATAATCAATTGTAAATATGTATATGTTCGAGTGAGAGTTTAAATAAAGATAAAATTCTTGTCCGAATGCCAATGTTTATTTGACTAAAGTTTTAACAATAAAGTATGAACATGAGGTAGAATTATAAACTAATCTATTTTTAAATCCAGCTCACGCATGATGAAAAGAATAGTCTAGCTAGTTCAATTATTGAATGTAGCCTTGGCCCTTACGAGGGTTGTGTGCATATGTAACAGAATAAAGACAAAGCAAAGTTAATTAGAAAGGGCAAGAAATACAAAGAGTCAATGGTTGTGAACAAAGCCTCACACCGACCGACGAATTTCCATGCATCAATTACACTTGTAATTGTGTGAAGTTATGAATCAAAATTAAATGACAAGTGTTGGTTCGTTCGTCTTTAGCTTTGGAGTTTGGTAGTGCAATAATAGACAATATAAAATACAATATGGTAGTAAGAAATTAGAATGGAGACAGACGCACATGAGATTAGAGTCAGCGAATTATAAATGAAAACAACATAGAGCCAACCGTGTATACAATGACAATTCCTTTGGTCTTAATCTTAGATTCCCGAAGATTTTTGTCTCCCCCACTTCCACTCGTGCGTGCATTTTCTTACTTACTCTTCTCCTATACCAAGCCCAAAACGCAACTCTTTTTTCATTCTAGAATTATGAAATTATATGATGTTAATCAAGATCAAAAATCAAAATCTCTTTTGAAGAGATTAAAGAGTAATAGAACTAAATGTATTAAGGTTAACCTATCTCACGTTATATCATTATCTTTCTCAAGATTTCCGTAATCTTGAGAACTTCACATCTCAAATATGGATAGGGTAAACTAAAGAACCACTGTAGAATCACATGAAACATTTGGTAAACTCAAATTTATCAAATATTGTAGATTTATAGAAGCTAGCTAGCTTCTGCCACGCCTTGTCAACCAAAAAGGCTCACTCTAACGTACACAAGAAAATAAAAAGAGAGAGAATGGCCAACGTCAGAAACTCTAAACAAAACCCAGAATGTCTGGATACGTGTTGGTCGTCTCGTCTCATCTCCTCTGATCTTTCTCTTCGAGTCTCCGAATTCTGATCTCTCATCTCATCTTTGTTTTCCTTTCCTTTCCTTTCCTTTACATTTCCAAAATATTATAAAATATTTTCTTTTCTTTGACTTAGTCTCTCCTTGCGGCTCGCCGACTCATACTCCTCTTAAACCACAGCCAACCCTTCTTAATTCATATTTGCAATCATTTTATAATAGATTCTCTTGTCTTCTAGTCCTCACTGATCTTGCCACGTTTACTTCTGGTCTATCTGTTTTTCTGGGTACAATCTGACAAGGCAAAATGTATGGATTTCTTCTTGGCTACGTGGGAATATGGCAACAAAAATACAAGTAGTTACGTGTTTTCGGCTCCTGATTCCTTAGGGTTTTTGGTATTAGTGAAGATTGATGATATATAAAAATCTTTTTACTTTGTCTTCATTAGGCTACTGTATGGTCTCAATCGAACATGATTATCTTTTTAGGATTTTCTATGTCTGAAGGTTTTACCTATCTGATGATAGATTTCAATATTTTTATGCATTTTCTATGCAAGAAAGTTGGTTTTCAATATAGTCCTGCTGCCACATCAATTAGAATAAATTATTAATTAATAACCCTATTAAGAGCTTAATTTAGTTGACCCATTACAATTATGAAAACCAAAGTTTTGGTTAACCCATTATAATCAACAATAGTAGGCAACATTTATATGCTATAGCTTATGCATTTCTTAATTAATTATTGCTTTATATGCATCAAATAAGCATTACATCAACAGATTCTTTGATTTAGACTATTGAAAGTTTGTTCTTTTTTTCTTTTTATTAGAAAGCCTATAAGCTTTTCGCTTCATTGTTTCATGAATAGAAAGTCTTCTATCCCTCGATGTATATACATTCAACTAATCAATAAAATTTTCGCACGTCATATGGGGAAAAATTTTCCAAGGGTGGTTAAGCTTGGCAAGTTGGAGATTCATATATATATATATATATATATATATTGGCATCTAAAGAATGGAAAAAAGACAACGTTTCGTATATATAGTTATAATTAACTTATAATATTAAAGCAGTCATCAACGTACAACAGAAGCAATGTTTCAAAATGTTATAAAAATACTCGAAAACCGAAAAGTTAGGGATGATAATTTTTCTTTATTTATTATTATCAATATTATATGGTAGGTATGTCATGCATGAAGCTGCATGCTTGTCTCAGAAAGGGACAAAAACTTTTTATCGGTGCTTTCTTATCAACTTAAAAACCGTTGCTGTTACACAGATAAAAAAGAAGCTTTGAATTTGAATCAAGAATATAGACACGACATACATATTTTTGTATGTTGTGTAATAAGATTTTCCCCCTCAGGAATTCTCAATCTACCGTCTGGTAGAATTTTAGATTATGTTCTTCGAGATAAACTCTATATAATAATTATTATTGTACTGAAGACATATAGTATTTGAATTAAAATAAGTACTTACTAAATACTGCCCTAAGATTAATTTGAAAGTGTAAACTGCTTTTGAAATTATCAAAGTAACTTTAGCTTTTTAGGCCATCAAATTTCAACTTTAGACAAAGCTATGAAAGCTTCTTTCCATTAGGCTATGTCTGTAGAGTGCAAGCCCACAACAGCTTTTGTGGTTTCACTTTCGTACTGTAAAAGAAATTTGAATTTACCCCTTCATATTTTATCATTCAACAAGTGCATGCTTTTTTCACCCTGATGATTTTGAATTTACAGCTTTTAATTTATGGCTTCTCTCTCTTTCTCTTCTTTCATGGTGGAATGTAAAGCCTGGACATACTGCCCAGAGATGGAACAGAAGGGACCTTTAGATAATGTGAAGAAATTAAGATTAAAAATATTGAATCTTTGTCTTCGAAAGAAGATCTTCTTTTGGAGGAAAAATCAGAACTTGATTAAAAGAAAACAAAAATAATAAAACTGTCGGTTTCTGTACGTGACTTGAGGGTCCCTTTATATATCTACGTGTATAGGTTTTGTGTATGATTCCCAAGTTGGTCTCAAAGCATGCAAGTACTTGTATTCTATATAACCTGAATTTCTATCCTTTTGGTCTCCTTAGAAAAGCAAAACACACAGCTAAAGGAAAAAGAAATTGAACAAGTACAAAAAAAAAAAAAAAAAAAAAAACCCACTTTCAAAATAACACTGCAAGTTTAAGTGTACATTCAATTTTAAAAATACAACAACTAAAGTGAGTATTCGCTTAATCATAGAGTAATTTCAGTTTATAATAGTTATAGATTAAAAGTCATGGCTTCTAAATCCGAAACAGACGCTAAGAAACTGCATTTTGGTAAAATATTAGACCAAGAAGAATTTGCTATTGAACATTGAACAAGGTCTGTTGGCATTGGAGATGTGTTGAGGAAGTAAGTTGATCAAATTGGGTTTGCTGAGAATAAAAGTGAAGGGTGATGTGGGGTCGAGTTGTTTTGTCTAAATGTTCAACTGAAAACAAAAATGCAACGGCAATCGAGCTGAGCTTCACCTTTTCCAAAGTGATGAAATGGAACAAATTTTCTGTTTGCTTGTTTTTCCGATCCATTCTCTATTGTTGAGCAATACTAGCAATGTTTATAATTACAGCAGTTCTGAATATGATTTCAGAAATTGTTTAGTTGCAACACTGAAAATTAAAAATTCTGCTAATATGGAGAATTAAGTTCATAGAGCTAGTCAAATTTTGCTCAACTACATATTAAATAAAAAGTTATTAACATCAAATGAGAAATAGAAGTTTATGTACATGTCAGTTCATGTTGATGAAATTATTTCTTCATTGTGATGTCAGTCAAATCAAACCAGATTTGCTTGAACACTTTGATGATGAGTTCATGATATTCATCAGAATTCAAAGAGAGATAGCAAGCCAGCAAATCTTCCAAATCCTTGGATGCCCTGATATTGTTCTCCACAATCATCTCCACCATTGATTCTCTGAAGTCTCTCTGAGGATCAAACGATGATTTCACAATGGCAAAACTGTCTGATAAATTGCTCTTCCGCGAGCTTGAACTCGAACTCGACGAAGTACTCCTTCTCCCGTGAGCCTGAATCTTCCTGCTCGCGATTCTCGGAGAATTCGTTCTGAGCCTTACACCAGGAGAATTACCAGAACATTTTCTAACAGGACTGGACTTGTGTTCTTTGGTAGTGATTCTCTGTTCTTTAACAAGCTTAACAGCTAATGAACTGCAAACATTTTTTTCCTCAAATTTAGCTGTACGTTTTCTGTAATGAGTTGGCTCGTTGGTTTCTCTCTTTTCCTCTTCTTCTTCGTTGAGTTTAGCAGGTTTAGTAATGATCGGAGATAGTTCAAGGACAGATAAACTATCAAACCCATCAAGCTTAATATTACATTTGTTAGCAAGAGATTTCTTATCCACATCGAAAAAGATGTCTTTTGCATTATCAGAATTGACTTTACAGCCACAAGGACTTGACCAAGCGACCATATTATCAAATGAATCAGTAACAAGAACACGGTCTGACCTGTATTCAGGAACGCAACCTTCTTGAACTTCTGGCTCCGGCGAGCTATCAAGTGGGGAAGACAAAGAAGAAGAAGAATCCAGGGGAGACTCAGATTTTGTCCAGATGGTAGCACGGCAGCTGCAGCCAGCAGGAACAGAGGAGCTTACAAGCCTGGGAGCAGACCTGTCGTTTCTTCTCCGGTTTCTGCTATGTTTGGATGATTTTCTTGGTGGGTCAGTAAAATGGGTGTCTGTAGATTTTGGTTTTGTTGGAGAAGTGTAGATTCTTTCAGTTGGGATAAGGTCTCTAGTGAAGTAGTATGATTTTCTCGGATATTGAGAGAAATGGGTTTGCTTTGTTTTTGCTGCATGTGTTGTTGAAGCTGATAGTGTTGCCTGTTTTTTCTTGTTGCTGCTGGTGTTTGTGTTATGGCTTCTTGCTTTGCCCATCTCCATCAACTTGTAAAACCAGGCATTCGGCATCATATCCGATAATCTGAACCTGTAATTACCCATCAGAAAATTAAAAAGAAATCTCTCAACTATATATATTTTTTAAACAAGAACCCCTTTTTGATTCTCTCCACCTAATGAGAAATATAATGATGAAATGTTGAATATATAGAACTGACCAAGTGGTGGAAGACTGATAAATAGAAAGGAAATTGAGAGAGAGATTAGATTGGGTCCACCAAGAAAGAAAAAGTTGGCACAAAGGAAAAGTAATTGGCCAGGTGGTAAATGTCTTTCCTGCTAATGACACCTAAATCACCTAACCAACACACAAATTTGTTCCTTTATAATCATTTGTTTTGTTTATAAAAAATTATCCCCCCATCAATTTCTTTGAAAAAGAAAAACCTGCTGCATTTACTTACTTACCTTCAGTCCGGACCCGCTTCTATGTTTTCGTACTACGGCTTATTAAGTGGTTTTCCATGATTTTGTTTACGTGGCTCACATGCTGGCCCTCTGATAAAGGCGCCCCCCCTGGACACTCTTTTAAACTGCATATTTATCAGAAACCTGTAGTTTTTATTTCTTACAATTCAGGTTCAGAAGCAATTACATTTTGTTGTTGTAAATGCACAAGTTGAAAATTCTGTGTAATATTTGATACTTCCAATCTTTCTCCCCTATTGGCCAATATATGCTGTTGTTTTTTGGGATGAATGGCCAATGTGCTTTTGCTTCTTTGCAAGCACTTTGGTTCATGCTTTTAAGAAGAAAACGGAAGAGAGCATTAGGACAGAAAATTGAAGGAGAAGCTTTTGGGATTGCGAAACTCGTTGGAACTCTGCATTACGTGTGTCCAACATAGAAATTTTGCTGTGGCCCATCACTACAGATTGCACTATACTAGTTTACAGTACTGTCATTAAATTTTTTGTTAATGGTCCTAACTATCTGTAATTCTTTTGTAAATTTTGTTGTATTCATTTACCAAGTTATAGCATCTCACGGTATGGCCAAAGCACAGTAGTACACAAATCAGACAAAACAAATAAACCCATATAAGTGGAAACAACCTGGAAAGTATGGCTGAAAACAACCTGGAAATTATGGCTGAACAATTGGGCAGAAACAATCAATACACAAGGAAAAATATGATGTGTCACAAAACCTAACATTCATGTGTGATCCCAGATGCTTCCTGAAATTTCTGGTCATTATCTAGGTATGCAAGAAATGATGTGCTAAAATCCTGCTAAAGCCAAGTTCATTAATTTGAGTTGATGTTTTATTATCTCTCAAATGTGGTGGCCAGAGATTTTTGCAATCCAACAATTATATGGTATATATGTAAACTTAACGACAAATATATGCAGCAATTGCATGTTATGGATGTGTATAGTTCACAAGATTGTGCAACCAAATTGGTATAGATTGAACTTATATTGCATCATCAATTCACCATAAAAGGCCAGAACATAGTTGGAATTTGCCAAAAATAAAAATGGTACCCTACCCTTTGTTTCTCTTCTTCAGCAGAATTACATGGACATGCTGCAATCCCATACTGGCTTTAAAAAATTGTAAAATTAAAACTTGGGAAATATCCGGCTGCTTGGCTCTCCCAATTTGTAATTTTGGTATTGCACACGTGAAAATCTGTTAGCTTAAGCTGTAATTTAACGATAATTGCTAGTTGGTGCAAATTATCTTTCGATGTGTCGTTATTGTATTTGTACCCTAAAACGCAAATGGGCCAGCATAATGGTGCACCCCAGGTCAATCATCGGTCCCCTACTTTTAGTTCATCAATGGATCAGAGAGGGGTTGGATTTACTTGATTGTTGTATCTGCAATCAGCTTAAAATGGGGACCAAATGAATTCTCCGTCTAGCCAATAATATGTGGTAGTTTATGATACTTCGTTTTTATCTTCAACCACAAGACAATGAATTAAAAACTGATGCAGGTCGTGTTAATTGATACCTTAGTGCTAGCGAGCAAGTCAAGCCAGAAATTTTTCTGATAAAGATGGGCATGCACATGCAGGTTTTGCCTGGACAGAATATTTCTCACGCACTTAACGCAATGCTGTTAATCGAGTTCTAGGCCTGGAAGGACGTATGCATATACAATGAGAGTCAGTTTATGAAAATTTAAGCCCAAAAGTTGTTGCTATGCTCTGCCAAAATTGGCCCATAAATGTTTCATAATGTGTGCTCAACATGAAGCAATTTTCTTGGACAGTATCTGTTTTCTATTGATTGGACATGTATGTTTGCAAAAGTGGTATTATTTGATCCTGGAATATTTTACTTTGGACCATTCTAAATGGACCCAAATATACTATGTCTTCCTGGAAATGGTCCCGATAATAGCTTCTTCTAGGAATTGAATGGGGACATTGTTGCAGCTGTAATAGCCTTTAGATTGGACCAGGAATGTTCTCTGTGACAATTTACCATAGAGAAATCAGAATAGGGAAGGAATTTATGAAGTAAATGCCAGAATCTTTATCTGCAAATTTTTCATGATTATACATAATCTATAAAACAAAAATTCAATTAAAAATAATGATATAAGATCAACCATCTCGGATGATTAACATCTAGAAACTGAATTCCGGATGGAACTTGAGGTTTTTGCTGAGAGAGAGCAAGGTTTTGAGGAAAATCATCCAGGAGTACTCTAGCAGAACAAGCTTGGGATCTGACCACAGTCAACTTTGGTTAATTCCTCCACTGATGTAAGAAATCAAGCTCTAATTTCTACACAGAATAAAATAATGAGGTGGGCAGAGCGAAGAAAGAAAGCGATACACTTCAAGCAATATATAAGAAAATGGCATGGAAACTTTGACAAATTAATCTCTCTTCTGTTTATAAAAGGGAAAGTCAGCGTTTGCAATTTCCTTGTTGGAGCCATTTTTTCGAGATGTCTATTCACCTCAGTGGTCGACATTTTACAAATTAAAGGACAAACGTATCAAATTATTTAAACCATTTACAAATGAAGAAGAAAAGAAAGAATACAGCTAAAAGTGTTAGCTTGCCAATACTATTCTTGAAGAATTCACAGACGCGGCAGTGTCTAGTCCAGCAGCCCATCTTCTGAGAATCCTCAACAGCGTCGCCGCCTTTCTTCTCGGTCTTGAAGTTCCACTTTCCATTAATTCCCATATCACTCTCTCAATTCCCGACATTGCTGCAATTTCTGCCACCATTTCTGACCCTCCTTTTCTGCAAATTGTTACTAGAGTCGCCGCTGCACTTTCTCTTGTCGTATCGGATCCTTCTCTTAACAAAACGCACAACTTTTTAATTGAATTGTACACTGCAGCAATCGCCGCCAGTCCGCCTCTCTTCACCACCGCTTCCAGTATCATCACGGACTCTTCCGGTAACACGTCAATCAATTCATTTATCATTTCTACCGCCCCTCCTTCAACTAACCTCCCAACGGTCTCTCTATCTCCCGCCAAATTCAAAATTGCCACCAATGCGTCTCTCTTTGAACTCGTTGGCCCTTCTTTAGCTAAGTCCATCAATCCCTTTATGACACGCGTCTTCCTCCCTAGTCTTTTCCTGTGTGCGTTCATAGCGGATAAGCTGAATACAGTTGCGGCGGCGTTTCCTTTTGCCTCCCAGGTGACACCTGATCTTAGCACCTCGATAACACCGTTTAATGCTCCGTCAGTTTCCATAATTCTCGTTTTGTTTGCTTCAAGAATTGAAAGGTTAAGGATAGTTGTAACGGCGTTGACTTGGAGGTTTGGGAGCCGTAAGCCCGTATCCGAACCTAAGTAGCGTACAAGTAAAGGGATGGCTCCAGCTTCTGCAATGCAAGCGCGACTATCGGAGTCTGTTTTAGCAAGAAAGCGAAGCTCGTAAACGGCATCGTTGGCTGCCTCCATTGACTGTGAAGTTGATAACTTGTTAATCAAAAACGACGCCGTCATCTTCGTAGCCTCTAACGCCGCCTTATTTGTTATAACTCCATTAACCTTCTCGTTACTTGCCGCGTATTCAAAAGGTATCTTCTGCTGGCGGCACCACATGGCTATCAGATTCTTCAAAGCAGTGTTAGTTACCAAATTCGTGTGGGCCATTGTCTGACCTGTCTTCGGACACGTGTTATGTCCAGATTCAATCCAGAGACTAATCGACTGTCGATCATACGTCTGACCCGTCGCCACAACAACCGGGTCCCGCATCAATTCTAGACTAATCGGACACCGAAAATCCGCCGGAACGTTCACCTCCGCCTGCGATTTTTTCCGCCGTCGCCTTGAATCCGATATCTGCGTCGACGCTCCGAAAAGAACGCATTTTGTATAACGAATGAGTCCGATCAAAGCTACAACCAGATGTTTCGATTTTTGATCGGTTTGGTTTTGAATTTCCTCTTCGAGACTCTCAATTTCTTCTCTGCAAGCTGAGGAATCTCGTAAACCTAAGCTTTCGAATATTGCTTTAAGCCTAGAATGATCAGGGACGATCTCTTTCTTGATTCGATCAAGCATCGTTAACACCTCTAGCCGTAGATGATGATCTTTCCGGTCGACGAAACAGTCTTTGTTTCGTGATGAACATTGTTTTCTGATCAAAACTACAACTTCTTCAACGTCTTGGCTCAAATCAAGCTCCTTTAGCGGCAAAATATCTAACAGAGTCGATAAATCCAGCGTAAGCTCGTGGAAATTGTTAACCACCATCTCGATTTGCATGAGCAGCCACATCTTGCTACCGTTTGAACAATCTTCGATCAACGTCTTCATTCTCTGCAACACTATGTACATTTCTTCCAAACATAGAAGAGTCGATGGAGAAAACACAAGAACTTGATAGCCCAGAATCTCTTCGAATAACACCGACAAAAGCTTCGCTTTGTGGATGATCGAAAGCGAGTTTCTTTTCAGATAAAACTGCAACGGCTTTAGAGACGAGATTTCTTGAGATAAAACTAGAAGAGATTGGACGAGTTTGAGGTTGGACAGTTTTGGCGAAATGAATGCACCTGCTGACGGCCGCCGTTTCCTTGGCGGGAAAACTTGCGGGGATACGGCCATAAGTGATCTAGCAAATTTACAATAAAATCGGAGAAAATAATTACTGGGTAGAGGAAGAGAATTTAGATAGCTCGTTGACAGATCAAAGAGTTGTTGATTGAAGAAAGAAAGTTGGTCACAGAAGGCATTTGTACAAGATAAGAGTTTGGCTTGTTATTATAATAATTTTATTATAATATAATAAACTAATAAACAAGACTCAGCTCAGCTCAGCTCAGCTGGATGCTGTTGGTTTTTGACTGTCTTCGCTTGTTTTTGCTTCTAAAAACACAAATCGCAATTTCTTGGTAGCGCAGGCAGGCAGGCGGTTTACAAAATTAGACGAGTTCAACTTCTTCCGCCGCTAGATTAAGTCTCACCAGGGGTTTGGCAGGCAGCCGGCAGGTGTACGGCCATTATGATATAGGAGAAAACAAAAATTAATTAATTAATTATAAGGTGATTAGATGAACTGGGAAGCACTTAAATTTGATAAAATAGAATGGGGTGGTGATATGTAAACAGTTGGTAAAGGGGTTGTTGTGGACTTATTCTAGGCCATATGGCAATTAAAAATTCATTAATTATGTGTGTACATATCCAGCCAGGGTGTTAAATAACACTTTTTCTTTTATTTCTTTTTCATCAAAAAGGGTCACGAAATAAATATATTTATACACATCGGTAACCAACACCAATTATTAAACCTGAATTGATGATGTTGATGCACCACTATATTTACGGTGTGCCATAATTTAGATTATGGTATATGTATGCTAGTTCACGACAGTTTTAGTTAGAACAATAATAACGCGATGAAATTATTTAATTATAAAAAAAAATTTATGAGTTAATAATAAATACTTTTTTAATTAATTAGACGATCGTCGTCGCATTATCTATAAGTATTTTATAAATTGGATAAAGTTTTCGATTTCGTAAGGCATTGGCTTGGCTGCCGTAAGGAAATTGTATCATTGGAAATGTAAATGCTACAAACATGATATGCATTATTTTCGCAAATGATGCAAAAGAAGTTGGCTTTTACCGGGGACCCGTTTCATGATTGAGGAAAACGTGCCGGCTCTATCAAGAGAGCATTTGTTTCTATTTATTGGTATAGTAATATATGGATCCTTATTTTTTTTATTTTCACATATAAGAACATAATTTGTTAAGTTATTACAAATTGGTCCATAATTTGATAACTTCTTCTAAAATAATAGTATTAAGACGGTTAAAATTTTATATTATAAAGACAATTTTATTATTTCAGTATGATATAAAACCTATTTATAGACTAATTATATTTTTATTTGTGAAAATGTATAATACTAGGGACCCGAGTGTTATTATTCCCTAATTTATTTCTTGTATCCTCCACGCACTTCACCAACTAGCTTCACATTGAGTGAAGTAATTAGGTACCCATGATTAGTTATTTTGATCTAATCAACACTTCAAATATATCTCTATCAATAAAATGTATTCTTTTAGGGTTTTGGTTAAGGATTATTCATTAGAAAATCCCATATCTTTAAGGAATATTATTTATATATGTTGGTTGCTATACAATATTCATGCTACATAATCAAGCATTGGGTTTCTTGTTCTTCTATATATCTAGACACAAAATGAGGACAATAAATAATTAGTAGTAGTTTGGCATTATAATAGGAAATAAGAAATAAGTAAACAAGGAATCTTTCAAATAAAAGAGAGAAATTATTCCACTAACTTATGAGGAATATATCTAACAATAGCCCTTTTACCAAAACATATTAGAGTTTGGTGGGCAATAATTCAAAAACAAAGAATCTTTCAAATAAAAGAGAGAAATTATTCCACTAACTTACGAGGAACATATCTAACAATAATCATCTTACCAAAACATATTAGGGTTTGGCGGGTGGTAATCCGAGAACAAGGAATCTTTCAAATAAAATAGTAAATTATTCTACTAACTTATGAGGAACATAACTAACAATAGCCCTCTTACCAAAACATATTAGGGTTTGGTGGATGATAATCCGAGTTATGATATTATATTAATGTCGTGTTGTATTCGTATTATATTAAAAAAATAAATAAAAATTCGACATTTTTAATAATTGTATAATTATTAAATAGTTAAATAAGTTATAATCATATTACTTATATATAAAAAAAATATATTTTAATATATTTTATAATTATTTATGATAATATATTCTCAAATAATAATTAATTTTATTATAAATATCTTTAAAATTTGAATAAATATAACTAAAAAAATAAAATATAAATATTATAAAATAAATTTATTAATTCATAAATGAATTAAAACAATATAATTATTCGAATAATTAATTGTGTAATAAACAGGTTTATGTGTCGAAAATTTTAAATCTCATCTGAATACGATTATTAATCAAATTATATTGTATCATCCATTTAATAATTGTATTATCTTTTATTAATTCAAATTCATAAATTTCATATCGTGTTTGTATGGAATTAAAAAATCGTATAAAAAATTATCACCTGGGCAGCAACATAATTAAATAATGCTGGCCAACTACTTTGAGAATGGATTAGACCATTCAATCCTTTGGGTCTTTAAAAATCAATATTGTGCACTTACATCACTCGAATTAAGAGTTACTCTTTAGAGCAATCTATTTTAGAATGGGCTTAATTGGGCCGGAAGATGAAAGCATTATAATGTATTTTAATTGAACCTAAATATATAATTTTTTGGTCAAGAATTCTTTTAAGTGCCAGTATTCGCCATTTTTATAAATATATATATATATATATATTAAAACTTGAATTCTCTATATAAATAATTGTTAAAAATAAAAATAAAAATAATTAATTTTAAAATTAAATAAAAATAAGTATTTACTTAATATTTTTAAAATCCACCATCTCTTTTCAGAATTCGTCCGTCTCTTGCATTGATTAATGGGTGTCATGAAATGGCCCCAATGTGCACCGTTTAATAAACATTGACCGGGATTTTGCTAAAAGAGAGAAAATCAAATGACTTCACACCGTCTTACTTGCAAGTGTAACGGAGCATTTGATTAAAATTTAAATTCCTCTGTCCACGCAGTCAAAACGACCTCGTTTTGATTGTTTTACGTGGATGGACACATTTAATCTTCATGTCACTTTCCTACAAAAACAGCTAGCTTAAGCTTAACCAATGACAAGATGTAGCATCTCTGTTTGTGAACGCTTACTCCCATCACCTTCTTCCGCCTCAATCTAATTCAAAAGTTTTCCCATCCCTTAACCTATAATTTCTCTTCGTCCATTGGAGTCAAATGCTTCTATTTATGGGGCTGTTAATCTTTTCTGACACCATAAAAATCCTTGAACATGTACGGGACATAGAGAACAACTTTCGAATTTTCAAATACTGACCGTTGTTTCTGTTGGAATTTGGAGAGCTGATGCGTGTCATCGCCGTCTGCGAATAATTAAGATTATTTCAACGAAACGGAAAGTCGTGCTCCAGAGATAACGGCTGATGTCGCCGGCGAGATATCGCAGGAAATCAACCTCTTCGAAAAGTACGAGCTCGGCAAATTAATCGGTTGCGAAGCTTTCGCCAAGGTTTATCACAGTAGAGATGTTCGTACAGGTCAGAGCGTGATGATTAAGGCCGTGAGTAAACAGAAAGTCGTTAAAGGAGGTTTGATTGGGCGCATTAAGAGGGAGATTACAATCATGCACCGGTTGCGCAATAGTCTCGTTTCTGAAACGACACGAAGTCTTGGTCACGAAGACCAAGATCTATTTCGTTATGGAGTTCGACAAAGATGGTGAGCTCTTCGATAAGATTTCCAAATGAAGGTTTAGCGAAGAGCTCTGCCGTCGGCATTTTCAACAGTTGATCTCAGCCGTTGGTTACTGTCACTCCAGAGGAGTATTTCACCGTGATTTGAAACCGAAAAGTCTGCTGCTCGACGAAAACTGGGAGTTAAAAGTTTCGGATTTCGGACTTAGCGCCGTTAAGGACCATATACAACCCGACGGATTGCTGCACACGTTGTGCGACACTCTTGCTTACGTGGCGCCGGTTATTTTAGCGAAGAAAGGTTACGATGGTGCGAAGGTGAATGTTTGGTCACGCAGCATCATATTATACGTTCTCTCCTCCGGCTATTTACCGTTCAATGATCCTAATCTAATTGCTATGTATCGAAGGATTTATAAAGGAGAGTATCGGTGCCCGAAATGGACGTCTCCTGATCTAAAACCTTTTTTGAATCGGCTGCTTGATACGAATTCAGACACAAGGATCACCGTTAATGAGATTCTTAATGATCCGTGGTTTAAAAAAGATTACAAAGAAAGAAAGTTTCAATCGGAAGCTTTCGATTTCATGAAAGACTTGGGAAACACCGATAATGAGAAACATTTAAATGCTTTTTATATAATTTCTTTCTCGTCCGGTTTCAATTTGTTCGGTTTATTCAATGACTACAACGACATATCGTTTTGTGGCGAGAGATTCTTATCGGCCGAGAAACCCAATAAAATTTTAGAGAAGGTTGAGGAAGCGGCCAAGGTAGAGGACGAAAGAATGGTAATGACAAAAAACCAAATAGGGGCGAAACTGGAGGGACAAGACGGTAATTTCATTATGGTTATAGAGATTTTCCGGTAAACTAATAGCCTGGTCATCGTTGATGTTAAGAAGAGGGAGAGGGAAAACGAAGTTGGACCAAGAAATTTGGAAGGATAAACTGAGACCATAGCTCAGTGGTTTAATCTATCAACCGGAAGAGCAGATGCCGGCTGACCCTCTTGCGGGTCTTTTGCTTTTATGTATAATTTATTGCATGTGGCAATACCATTTTATACGTCTTGGGTAATTTCGATAATTCGAAACAAAAATACCAGGCTGCAAAATTTATAAAATGGATCGATAGGTAAGTGCAAGTCTTTATTAGATATTAATCATTTATAGTGAATTGACTAATTTTTTGATCGATGACAAACAATCAACCTACAACAAGGAATATCAAAGTAGATCCAAAATTTTATTTGCACTTTATGCTTCAATAAGAGATTGTCAGGCCGTAGGTCTATTAAGAAATTACCAAATGGGATTACATCCCAAAACAATTGGCATTGCACGAACGACATGATTTCATTGTGGGCATATTGGAAGGAACATCAATTCACAATTCCACCAAAAAAAAATGTAGATAAGGTTAAAGTGTGGAATGTGATTTGCCCCACTAGAATATTTGCCAAGTAATTTTGAAGGTACAAAAACGTGCGCGTATCATTGCTTATAAAGTCTTAATAAAGGTGCTAAAGTAAAGAAAATGAAATGATTGTGTGCATATTACTTGACTTGAACAATGGGAATGGAATAAGGCATTTGCGTTTTCACCTTTTGGCCAAGCGTCGTGGTATTTATTGGCTTGCTTGCGCACATATTTCTTTGTTATCTTTAAGCTTGCGGAAGCGTGCAATCTTCAAGCTCTTATCTGCCTCCGCGGGGCTCATTGTAGATTGCATATTCAATGAAAAGGGAATGTACATGATTAAGCTTTATTGGGCTTCTTCTTGTCGGACATTCAATAGCGTAATCTGATCTAGTGGTTCATAAGGTCCATTAATTACGGAATTCATCAACCCATTGGGCCTAAAGCATCAATCGACTCACACAATTTATCAGCCCATTGGTAACAAATATACTATTTTCTTTGTATTCGTTACTAAGAATAGTACAGAGGAAATATTTGAAGGTTGTATTCACTGTTATAAACTAGGGGATAACTTTTTATAATACTTGTCAATCTCACACTAATACGACATAAAATTGGTAAGTTTAAATTATAACAAGATAATACGATTATCAAATAAGTGATAATATGATAAAATTAATAATTATATATTTATAATACGATTAACTATTTAAGTAATTATATTGTACTAACTTATTTATAATTTAATAAATTTATTTATTGTTCAAAGTTTATAATTATATTTATTTATTTTTAAAATATATTTATATATATTTAAAATAAAAATAATTAATATTTTAAAATATATTAAAATACTTATTAACACGAGTAGAATTCAATATAACTTTTTTTAACTCGACACAAATAAACGCGAGATACCTCAATTGCCACCCTGTCGTGAATAAAGCAAGCCAATGCTCACAAAGTCTCTATGAACACTTTGCCTTTGATTTTGCTCCATACGTGCTACTTCATATGATTCATGATTAATTCCTCACCCCTGGCCTACCCATATCTTTTTCGGTGGAAGGTAAGCTTTTTAAATAATCCCACACCTCAATCCTGTGTGAAATAAGCTGAAGTTGTATTATATGAAACCAAAATATTAAACTTAACACTAATATTGAGCTATTTATTATGTAAATTTATATGAAATCCTAAGGTAATATTGTTATATAATGGGTAAAACTACACTTGAAAATTAAATAGTTCTTGCTATACATTTGCTAAAACCCTAAACTTCAAGAACTTTATCATGGCCTTGATAGCCATTGTTACTTGCATTGGTTGCTGCTTCATTCTGCAAATTTATGTTCTTCGATCTTTTTCCAATTCCAATTCTTCCCAACAAATTCTCTCCCCAATCCAGCATATGCAAAACAATGTAAGTTCCAATCCCTCCGATCAAACCATAAGCTATTGAATATGTCATCGGCGTTAAAATTATTGTCATAAATGCAGGAATAGCTTGTTTCATATCATTCCATTCAATCTCCGCCACAGATTTCATCATCAAAACCCCAACTATGATCAACGGTGGCCCTACTGCCCATGAAGGAATTGACGCCAATAACGGAGTAAAGAAAAATGCCAAGAAGAAATATCCTGCTACAGTTAACGCTGTCAATCCTGTTCTTCCACCTTCTCTTATACCCGTTGATGATTCGAGGAAAGTAGTAACAGAAGATGTGCCCAAGAGTGACCCCACCACGATTGCTGCAGCGTCAGACATGAAAGCAAAATACTGACCCTCGAAATCGCCGTTAACGTCTGTGAAACCAGCAAATCTGGCCATTGAATATAACGTGCCAGTTGTGTCGAGTATGTCAACGTATAAAAATGTGACTAAAGCTTCCCAAAAACTGCCTTTACCCATACTTTTGAAGCTAAGGGCCCCAGCGGTGTTCTTGATCACGTGCACATCAACTACCTTTTTGAAGTACTGATAAGCAGAATTTCCCGACACTGTATCCGGAAACACTGTTACAGATGTGTTACGGAACCATGAAATCACCGTTACAAAAACGACGCCATAGATCATAGCACCTTTGATGTTTTTCACCAAGCAATAAGCAATTATTATGAAACCAACTACGCCTAGCCAAAATGTGGGACTCTCCATTCGATTATTTAGGCACATAATATCGCCGGATGGTGACCCTTTTGGTAGCAAACTGACTGTGCCGTTGACTGCCGTTATGACAGGTGCTAGGGATGCCTTAGAAGATCTGGGACAGGCACCCAGAGTGACTAAAGTTGAAGAACTATAGCTTATAAGGCCGATACCTTGATTGTTTTGAAGACCGATAAAAGCAAGAAACAAACCGATGCCAGCTGAGGAAGATATTCGGACGGGTTTCGGAACCAGTTTGGCGAATTTCGCTCGTAACCCTATTGCTGATATGAAGAGAAAAATAAAACCTTCGATGAAAATAGCAGTTAGGGCACTTTTGTATGGAACGTTACCAGAACCATGAAACCCTACAACTGTGTAAGCGAAGTAAGCGTTCGTCCCCATACCAGGAGCTAAACCTAATGGCAAATTCGCAAATATACCCATAACGAGACAGCCAATAAGAGCGGAAGCTATGGTGGCTACAATGAGGTCTTTACGGGTTTTTTCAAGACAGTTCAAATAACCCGGGTTAACCGGAGGAAACTTGCATGACTCGTCGGGTTGGATGATCCGGTAGGTTGGTCGGGTGCAATTCGAGAGAGGAATATTAAAGTCTGAACAAAGCGGGACACAATCAGATACGCTGCAAGTGCCACCAGAATCAGTGAGGATGCTGGCGTTCACGGCTAAGATGTACGCCATCGTGAGGAACGTCGTCGTTCCGGCTCGCAGCTCCGTCGTGAAACTTGTGTTTCGCTCAGAGAGTTTGAATCGCTTCCCAACTCGGCTGTTGGCAACGAACGAGTTTACCTTAGTCGAAAGAGAAGGTTTATCGTGTTCTGGTAGAGTTGTCATTGCCAGAACTAGAAAAATACTTTTGAAAAATGTTTCCTTTCTAATCTTCTGTTGTTGTTTTAGTGTTATATATATATATATATATATATATATATATATTTGTGTTACAACTTTGATCCAGTGCACAGTGTTTTAAGGGATAAAGTATTACAACTTTGATCCAGTACAGAGTGTTTTAAGGGATAAAGGATTCCTTCTTCAGGAATAAAGACGGTTACTAATACATCTAATGGTTCTTGAGATACCTTAACGATGATCATTGACCGTTGGATGGACGACCAAGATCAAGATCAGACACATCAAAAGTAGAAATATTCGAATCATGATTGGCGTCCACACAATATTCTTCATGGGGTCGACTCGTAATATTAATTGGATGAAAAAGACAAACAGGGTTGTCTATCATTACGTTGATATTAAAAAATAAATTGGGAAAAAGGAGTCAAAGTAATGGAATTTGTCTTTTTACCAATGCAAAGAAGATTTCCCTCTCATATATGTTCATTTGGGTTGGGTCCATGCATTGTATTTGTGTTTATATGTTGATTGTTTTTGGCATTGCCTCTTCTGCTACATCCTTTTCTTTGCTTGTTTATGCTTGACGTTGGCCTTTTCTTTGTTAGAAGAATTCGTAGTTAGAGGCCATACTAACATCTCACCTCTTTCAATAACTTGTAGAATATTCTTTTTGTTCTAAGAACACCAAGTCCCACCACGTTAACTTCAACATTATGTTAATTGTGAACCGCATTTGATTGTATACGATGGATATGATTTGTAAGGGTGTGACAACATGCTTCATTGTGTCATTAAGTTTTCCTTATCCTAGGATTAACATAATCACGCAATTACAGTTTCCTTAATCTGTCAAAAGGTTCTTTCAATCCTGATTTCGTCATGGCTACGCTTTGGAAGGTCTTCAAGAAATGATTCAGTGTTCGATCTGTTGCTTTACAGTTTGTCACACGATAACCTTGTGGACCGTTTAAGCGTAAATTAGGGATTATACATCTCTTCATTTAGCTCTCTTCCAATAAAAATGGAGCAAACTTCTTCTACTACCTGTACTAACTTCACTTTCTATTTCTTCATTGGCTTTTCATTATTATTGGGTGCTACAAGCAATCACAAATCATGCATGCAATTGGTTTTGCCGATTGTCAAATGCTAACTTACAATTAGTAAGTTTCTCAATGGCCTCTGTCTATCCATGGAGCCAGGCAAATGATTAATATTGTCGAAGAAAATGACCAAAATCTATTACATGACAGCAAAAATTCCTTGCAGAAAGTAAATTAATTATACACAGGTCTTCTTAGCCTGCCATTTGTGCATCTAGTATTCGACAGAGGTGTCAAACGGTTTCAATTGGATTTGCAATCGCCAAGAATCGAACTAAAAGAATCAATTTCTAACCAAAATTGATTTTTTAGGGTAAGGTAAATACTGATTCAAAAATCAAATTTTTTTTATTATGTTTTCGGTTATAAAAATTATGGAACCAGAATCGAATCAAACCGAACCAAAGAACCAATTCGATTTAAAAATAAAAAATTATTTTTTAAATTAAATGAATTAAACTCAACCTCATTTTTAAATATAAGTTTTTAATTATTAAAGTACGTATATAAAGTCGCACAATTTATTAAAAAAATACTATTTATTCGTTGAGTTACATAAAAAAATTTAATCAATGTATTTATAATATTTTATTTAAATTAATTTATCATGTTATTTATATAATAATTTAATAAAATCGTAATATGTATATATTTATTTTAAAATTGTTAAACAAGTTAACAATTATAATAAATAAATATGTACATAGTATAATATTATTAGATATATAATTTTACCATCATAAAAAAAAAATTAAATTTCTCTCTTTAGCGATATGTAATATTAACTTAGGTAATAATATAAAATTTTTTCAATAATTTATTGTATATCAATTATCTTTAATAATTTGTTTCTCTTCTCTTTTGTTCAATCTATTTTTCGTCACGTATACAATTTTTATATAATTTAATTTCATTGATTCTATTTTTAAAATTTTTTTATAGAATTAAAAATTAAAAATTAAAAAAATTAAGATAATTAATAAACACGGTATTTTATTTTAAAATTGAAACCGAACCAAAATTGAATTATAATTGAAATAAAAAAATATCTTATTAAATAAAATAAATTTTGATTATAAAATTTAAAAATTAAATTATTTATGATAAATTCTAATTTTAAATAAAACTAAAATCGATTCGAGTCGATTTTACACCCTGTATCCGAATTCCGAATGAATGGTTCATGGATATATGCATACAGTGCTTTGGTTCTAAAACATGTCATATCATGTTGGTGGAATTGAAACTACATGTATACATTGAGTGCCTTAATAAATAAATAAATAAAAGCTGTAGGACCCTTTTTATGGATTACAGAGAAAGGCAGCCCAAAGTTCCTTTTTCCTTTCCACTTTTTGCATAAACGAAGGCCAAATGCCAAAAGAAAAAAACTCTCCATATCCATCTATCTCTGTAGATCAATATTGTTTTGCTGTACAGCTGACATATATTAACGATGACTAATGTTAGATATTTTAAATTTTATATTTATTATGTAAATAATTAAATATATAATAAATAATTTTAAAAATATATAAAAATTATTATTTAATAAATAAATATCACTCCACGTGTCATGTTATTTGAAATATATTTGGTAAAATAAATTTTAAAATATATAATATTAGTCGTTAATTATATATTAAAATCTTATAATAAAATTTAAAGTTGTACTAAATAAAATTATCAATTATATCAAATATATAATTAATATTATTTTTCAATATAAATTTATCTAATTTTTAATTTTTTTTATAATTTTTTAACACAATTCTCTTTATTAATTATCAATCACAAACTTAAATTCATTTGTTTAAAAACTAAAACTAACATTAATCCGTGTGGAATAAATTTTTTTTTTATTTTAGCAACGAATGAAATTTAGGGTACACCAAAATTTAAAAAAAAATTAAATAAAATAAAAATATAACAATTATAATTATATGCAAAGTCAAATTAATGAAAAAATTTTTTGGAGTTGGTTGATTTTGACTCTAATGTGGTAGGTAAGGTTGGATATGTAAATTGGCTTAATCTATCATTTTGGTTGACATGTTGCCTACTAATACTATCATGCCTTTAAGATAAGCTTTCGGTAGACCAAACTGTTTGATTTGTTATTAAACCCAGACAAATGATACATTAGTTAATTTAGGAACATTCTTCTTTGTTCCACATATTGTCATCTTTATCATGGGTTTATTACACGTGTCCTATGTGTTGTCTAGGCCTAGTTCTTGTTCTTGTTCCAGAACTGCCTAGAGACATCCCTAATTGTTCAGAAGCCCATTGAATTAAAGAAGCAAAGATTATAAACAATCAAGAGAGATCAACCTTTGGACTTTGATTTTGGTTGTGTATTAAGATGTTACGATAAATAAAAAGTAATTAAATCGTTGTAATTTTAAATAAAATTATAATTAGTTAAGAGATTTTTCTTTTTATTTTTTAAATAAAAATAGAAATTTAATAACATATAATGATAAAAAAGAAACAAAAATAATTGAAATATAAATTGTTCAATATGAAGACAAATTTTAAGTATTGTCGTATTAGTATGCATATAAACTCTCTTAAACTCGTAATTTTTTTTTATAGAGAATTTATATTATTTTTACACCCCTCTTTTTATAATGTACAAAATATTATATTTTTGAAAGTTCGGGTGCTAAATACACCCCATTTTTTGTTGTAATATTTTTATATAATCACAATGTAATAATCAATGAAAATGGATATATTTATATGCAAAAATGGGGTGCATTTAACATTATTCAATTAATTCTTGCTCTATGATTCCAATTAATTCAAATTTAACGGGCAGTGGAATTGTTTACAATACAAATAAAAAAGAATTTATGGTTGTTTTAATTACTTAACTTTACGGATCTTATTCTCCCAACCATACCCTCAATTTTCATCTATGTAATATGTGCCTAGTATAACCATCCATACATCTATGGATCCATTCATACGGGTCCTTGAACTTTGAAATAATTACAAAATATACATAATGTACATTTTTTTATATACGAATTTAATACTATAACGGTGTTATGTTTTTTAATCAGTTTTAAATTAATTCTTCTAATAAATTTATATGCATTCACAATTATATTCTTACAATGAACACATTAAATAGTTACATAATTATTGAGATTATCATCCCATTAACCTAACATTTCATAATTCATAGGGACTTTTGTGACAAAATTAACAAATTATGTCTTTATTCTTGATTTTATAAAAATTAGGGACTCAAATGTTATTAATACAATTGCTAAATACTTCTGTAAGAAACCAAATCTAACTAATTATGTTAATTTTATGAATAAACTCTTACAGAAAATCTCATTAATGATTTAATTAAACTACATGTCGTACTCGTGTCTTGCCTGCACACCCCCAAGTTGCCGACAAAATTACCATAAACCCATCATACAAATCCCGCTATCATAAAACCGCCCGGTTCATTAAAATATAAGCCGGTTCAAATATTGCCTATATACTTGTTTTTCTTACATTTCCTCAATATCTTCTCCGTCTCTCTTATCGTATTATTCTCTCACTGTTTCTTCGCTGGTGAAAACAACAAACGATATCGAACGCACCGACACGATTCGGCCGATACGACCCAGAACGCTGGTTTCAAATCGTCACCGATATTTACTCTCAATTTCTTGAATTTCTGTGTACCAATGTTATTTTCTCGTTGTGCACTCTAAATCTGTAAGTCTCGAAACTCCTCACCCGTTCGGTTGACGCGAAACTCTTGAGCTCGTTACGGCGTCATTTCATTTCTAGAAACCCTAATCGGTCTATTTGCAATTGGTTGTTGAAATTATTAACGGTGGATTAGGTTTCTCTTATTGGGAACGGTTTCATTTCCGGTGAAAGCAATTAGGGTTTATTCAAACTGATATTGGATTTGGATAAGGTAAGAAGTTGGGGTTAGGGTTTTTGATTGGGAAAACTGGAAATTTGGGATTTTGTTAAAATTTAGGGTTTGATTTGAATACAATATACAATAGGTGTGGGTTAAGAGGATAATGTGTATATTGTGTGTGATTCAAAAGTGGTCTCGCCGGGTCGCTACTATGTTACCTTGGTTAGTTATTCCACTTATAGGGCTATGGGCTTTGTCTCAGATTTTGCCACCGGCTTTTCGATTTGAAATAACGTCGCCAAGGCTGGCATGTGTTTTTGTGCTTCTGGTTACTCTTTTTTGGTATGAGATTTTGATGCCTCAGCTATCAGCTTGGCGTGTGCGTAGAAATGCACGGCTCAGGGAGAGGAAGAGATTTGAGGCTATTGAAATGCATAAGCTGAGGAAAACTGCCACTAGGCGTTGTAGGAATTGCTTGACTGCGTATAGGGATCAAAACCCTGGTGGTGGTCGGTTTATGTGCTCATATTGTGGGCATATTTCTAAGAGACCGGTGTTGGATTTGCCTGTGCCACCTGGGGGTATGGGAATTTCGAATTCAGGGATTATTAAGGATCTTGTTGGAAAGGGTGGGAAGATATTGAATGGGAAGGGATGGTCTGAGAATGGGTGGATGTGTGGGCAGGACTGGTTTGAGAATGGAAATTGGGTTGCTGGGCCTATTACTGGGAAGTCTAACAATTGGCAGAAGAATGGGAGTGGGATTTTTGGAGGAGATGAGAACTGCTTGGCAGAGAAGTCTTATTCTGGTGTTGTTATCTTTGCCTGCAGGCTGTTGACATCTTTTTTCTTGAGCATTAGATGGATTTGGAGAAAGATATTTAGAATTACTTCGTCAAGGGAAGATGCTTCTTTTGATGCAGAACATAGGGGTATGCTGGCCAAGAGGGGTGAGAATGGGACAAATTATCATGAAAGTAGAGGAGAGAAGGCACGCCGAAAAGCTGAAGAGAAGAGACAGGCTAGGTTAGAAAAGGAGCTTTTGGAGGAAGAAGATAGAAAGCAGAGGGAGGAGGTTGCAAGGTTGGTGGAGGAACGTAGGAGACTGAGGGATGAGAAGATGGAGGCTGAAAAAGAACGTGGCAAGATATCACCCACTGTCAAGGAGAAAGATAGTAAAAAGGAAGCAGAAAGGAAGCGACAGGAAAGAAGAAAAGAAAAGGATAAGGGGTCTAGTAAGAGCAACTCTGATGCAGAAGAACTGGAAAAAAGAGCAGGAAATGAGCGGAAACGTGAATTTGACAAAAAGAGTGAGAATGATCGTCGTGAGCATCAGAAATCTGGTGCCGATATTGTCAAGGGCCATGGCATGGAAGCAGGGCATGGTGGGAAAAATGCTTCTACAAATAATTATAACCGAGGAAATGCTGGGACTAGGTATCTGGATCGAATGAAGGGTACATTTTTGTCTTCTTCAAAAGCTTTTAGCGGAGGCAGTTTCTTTGGGAAGGGTGCTACTACTCCTGCTGTTGCAAAAGAAAACAAGTCTAATAGTTCTTTAGATCATTTTCACCCCTCTGCTTATAAGAAAGATTTTTATCCATCTGACCGTGTAGCTGGGAAAATACCAAATGGAGATGACAAAAGCATCAGCTGCCCTGTAAGTTGTCTGGCAACAGATTCTCTTTATGCATTGTTTTGCAATATATATATATATATATATATATATATTTTATCATAGAAAATATGCGTCTGTCCCTGTCTGGTATTGTTATGAATTTATTTTCCATGCATGTTCCCAGCAAAACTGTCAGTTGATATTGTTATGATTTCAACATTAGCCTTTCTGATTTACTGATAAGGACTTGATCTTGTTAACAAATCTTACATTATATTGATTATCTTTTCAATATTTATTAAATCCCCCTTGTGTATTCTTATTCTAAACTAAGGTTCTTGGAATCATCTAGTTAAGAAGCTGAATATTACGATCCATGGTCAAGTTTTGGGTTCAATGGGATTTTCTTTTTGGGGTATTATATAACAATGTTTATAGAAGAAGAATAACTGTGTTGTAAAGCTTACAGCATTGAGCTGTTTACTGTAGGTGCTCTCTGAGCCACAACCAAGGACAACTCCAAAAAAATCATGGCAACAGTTATTCACTCGTTCATCATCGGTTCCTTCGACCTCAAATGCCAATGTCATTAGTAGACCAAATCCAAAGTTCTCAACAGAAGCTCAAAGCCCACCATTACCTGCCCAATCATCATCAATGCAGAGATTTGATAATCCTATCAATTTCGGGCTGCCATCACCATTTACATTACCTAGCTGTCCAAATGTATCCACTAGCAGTAGTTTAGGTTTTTCTCCTGTAATTGAACCAATTTTACCTCGAGTTGGAGATGGGCCTCATGAATTCATACCTGAAGAGACGGAGCATTTTGAAGATCCATGTTATGATCCTGATCCAATATCCTTGCTTGGACCCGTTTCTGAGTCGCTTGATAATTTTCAACTGGACCTGGGGACTGGTTTTGCAACAGATGCTGGATTGGACAGGTCTCGTGCTTTAAAGAGTGTGTCTTCTTCTTCTGAAGGCAGCAAGCCATCTGCAATTGAGTCTCCACTGTCACGATTGAGAGTTGCTGATGACAAGCATAACAGTTCTAATTGGTTTCCAAGTACTTCTAAGGCTCAAGATATGCTCACATTTCCTGTGGATGATGCAAATGCAAATGTGAAGGGAACGTGGCAGATGTGGAATAGTTCTCCTCTCGGGCAGGAAGGTCTAGCTATGGTAAATGGGCCAACGGGCTGGATTTTACCCCCAGAACGGAATAGATCAAACAAGGAAGATTTTGTGCATCCTTCATCTCAGAAAACTATGGCATCACTGTTCACGAAAGAGGACCCTGTCCTTCTTGGCACTCATTCTCCTCAGAAATTTTTTTTTGGTAGTGGCCGGAATGGTGGGACATTTAGCCCTGTAACTGGTTCAACTGATCATGATCCATGGATCCAAAATGCTTTCTTTCCACCGTTGTCAGGCAATGACAACTTTTCTGTCAGCCCAACAGAGGACAGTACTCAAAATGAAATGAAATTTGGGAGTCCCACTGGATCTGCAACCAACAATTCATTTGAGAATTCTCCGGAAAATTGTTGGTCCAAGTGAGTGCATCCGACTTTAAAATTTGTTATGTTATTTTGCTACTCTCTGCCTTGTTTTTTTGAAAAAGCAAAAGGCAAGAAGGGAAAAAAAAAAGAGGAAATCATAAATGTGGCTTGTCTTTTTCATAATATAGAGGGCTTTGATGAAATATGATATTGTCACAGTTGGCATTATATTGATAATCTGTACGGTTTTAGTTCGCACCTGCTGGGAATATTGAACAATAGTTTCCTACTAGTGATTACTGCATGTTGTTACTGAAGATGTTGTAGTTAAAATTTGTGCTAAAAAATGATGGAAATCATGACAAATATTTCCTGATTGTTATTCTTTGGATATTAGGGTATTTGTCAAGTTAAGTTTTATTCTTCTCTGAACCTCATGATTCAAAAATATACTATTTCAGATTTACAGCAGATACCAGATGGTTTAACTAAAGAGTAAAGAAACCTTAGAGATGGTTTAAATTGGTATCATAGGAGAAGTCAACCTTCCATAATAAACTGGATACATAACTTTTTTCCCTCTCTCTCTCTTGAATGTGGGTTCCTCTGCTGTGAATAGTAATCAACTCCCAAAAGGTTAAGAAATATGTGAATTAGATTTATTCTTTGCACCCAATGCCTGTTGAGCTTGTTTTAAATAAATAACATTTGTGATATTAAAATTTAGGCCGATGTTGTCGTGTCTCTCTGAAAATTTTGACATTACATTAGAACTAGTTGTCAACAGCTGAACCTTCTTTTAGAGGAAAGATTCATGTTAAAGAAACATTGATGTTCTGCAATAGTGGTGTGAACTCTTAAAACCGTTTTGCCTTTTATTTAGGTTTGCTAATACCACATGCAATTTTGGATTTTATTTTAAGAAGGCTACTGTATGTGATGAATGCCAAATGATTTTATGCCGATGCTTTAAAATTTCTTGTACTTCAGAGATCCCTTGAGGATATGTTTGGTTAAACTAAGATTAATTTGTTTGTGTGGTTTATAATTTTTATGAAAATAAATCTTTTGCATCATTCCCCGTTCACTAGAATTCCTGGTATCTAAGCCAATCAAAATCCAATCCTCTCATTCCTCTTCATTGTTCCATTATCCTGCAGATTTAAAATTGGATGGTTTGTGGATGTTGACCGTTTTCTAGTCTAATGGATTTTGTTCATATTCTCAAATTATTAGGAATTTAGGAGAGCTTGATTGATCTTTTCTTCTGTGATTTGTCTATCTTCGATGGTACATGAGCATATTTGTAGGACGGTGCCATAGTAATTAGTTCAGATTCTTTTGACTGTTTTGGTTTGTCATATGTTCTTCCTAGTTATAGTTTAAGTTGCTTTGTTGTTTAAAATCGCTGAATAGTTATCTGATTCTTGTTCTACTTGTGTTTTCTTTGCAGAAAGGATTGGGCAGTGCAGGAAACTGTTGGAAAGTCGTCTATCTTGAGGCCGCATGTTGGGGGTTTGTTTCGCGCCACCCCAGATGTACAGTCACTTTGGTCATTTGATTGAAAAGAAAAAATTGACAGTATTGAGGGAAAATACACCTCCCGTTTACAAGAGGCAAATAACCTCTTTTGGGGGAGTTTAGAATCCGGACACATTGTATCTTCCTTCTTCTATTTTATAAGGGAGATTGACGTTTACTTACTTTAGCTTGAATAGGTACACACGTCGCATGCATTCACTTGTGCATCACCTAATTTTTTTTTTTTTTGACGAAAATATATTTGCTGCAGAATAGAGCAATTCATCCTCTTAGTTGCCTATCTTTTTAATCATCAGTTGATTGGATATACAATGCGGTGGTAAAAATGCAAGGTGCTTTTGTTCATAAATCTTCTTGTTACCCTTTTTCTAGAGTTCATGCAGCCCTCGTCGCTAAATTGGAAGAGCAATCTAGAGATCAGACAAGCGAGTTCCCTCTACTTTTCCAAGTAGTAGTGGTCTGTGGAGATCTGATTTTTGGGGTTATCTTCTGTTAGCTTTAGGATGCCAATTATTGGGGAAGGTAAGGTTGGCTTAGATTTTGCGTCGCTCTGCATGGTCTTAGGTTTCATTTGGTGTTTTAGGTGAGGTGGTTTTTAAGTTACACCTTAAGTAAAATAGAAGAACTAAAGATTAAATGTTAATAAAAAAATAAATAAGTCTAAATAAATAAAAATTAGTATTATCAATTTTTTTTTTGTTTTCGATTTTTATTTTAATGTATAGATGAAGTTATTGGATGTCAAATATCAGTGACATATGTTTATAAAATATTTTTCAGGTTTTGGTATTGAGAGGGGGAGACTCTTAAGTTACACCAAATATTATGGAATAGAAGTGTTAAATATTAAGTTTTAGTGAAAAAGTGGATAAATTTTGCAATGAAATGTGATGAGCAGCTAGCTAGCTCTTAATGGGCAATTTTTGAGCTTGATAATGTATGAACCTAAAGCTTGTTCCGGGGTTTTTCCTTTAGGGTTGTTGGTTGAGTTTAGTGGGAGGAGAAAGTTGTGATATTTACTTGGCCTTAGAACTTGCCCCGTAGAACGGATTGTTCCCCAGCTTTCCTGACCAATAGACGACAGCGTGTTTACTCATTGTTTTACTTTGGCATGTCGGTCTTGTTGAGCACCCAATTCGTTGAAGAAATTCTTGGCCACAAGCAGCCATTCCATCTCGCAATATTTTAAACGTGAATTTTATGTTTCTTTTCTTTTGGAAAAAATAAATAAATAAATAAAGACGGCGAAAACTGGTTCACAGTTATGTCTTTTGTCGTTTAAGTATTCGGACTGATCTTCCCGTCTTGTCAGGACACTGGCTGGTGGTCCCTCGTTCTTGCTCTCCTTCCAAGCTGTTTCCTACAGTCATTTGCTCCAACGGTGTACGAAAATTAGAAGAGTAATTTCTTAAAAAATAGTTACAGGCATCGAGGAAGTTTTCAATCTTGCAGAACATGTGGCAGTCAGCAATCTGTCCACATCTTCGAAAGAATTTAGTAATTACGCTGGTGGCAAATTGTGAGCCCCTTAACCAAAGGAATAAAATATGTCTACTTCTACTGATAAGCTCTCAATAAATATCCCTAAACCAACTACGTTGAAGAGTAAGCGAAGACTATTGTCCAATTCTACAACTTGATAACATTATCCACAGAAGTTGTGGTATAATATCCAAGGACTTGATAACCAGAAAACTTGTGGTATAATATCTAAGATGGCTCGGAAGGTTCAAATTTTTGACCTCTTGGAAACAAATGTCTTCTCTCCTCGACAAATTTGATAAAATAACAAATTTAACATGGAAGAAAGAAAAAAAAAAAAAGTTGGGTTGAACAGAACTGCATCAAAAGAAGGGAGCATAATCATATAGTTGAGTTTACGTGCCTTAAAAGCACCATGAAAGACAAAGCAGTTCGATATATCATATTGTATCTGTAAGAAGATAACACAACAAACAGACCAAGAAATTACAATTAACAATATAATTGTCCTGAATCCGAAGGTGAGACAGCCTGCATTGGGAGCGCATGACAAGGCTGTAGCTCTTGTTGCTCTGGTAACACTGTTAGTTGTTCTTGGCATTGCTGTTGCTGCTGCTGTTGTTGTTGCTGCTCTCCTTGCCAAGTCCAAACAATGTCCTTGAGAGCTGGCCTTATTTCTTGTTTCATTACCTTCTGATATTCCAGTGTGTCACCACTGCTCTTTTTCACCTCCACCAAGTGGAAAAATGGAGTGATTTCAAGGATTTCTGCATCAATACCCAAGATTCCTTTCCTTCCTTCCTTGGACCCTTCCATTTTCATCAACCCTCCATCTTTCTTCTTTACTTTCAACCGGAGACGCTTAGCAATGTCTTCCAACTTCGAGATTATGGTTGAGGCAGGCTTGTTGGATGTAAATCGCACTTCTTTCCTTTTCTCTCTGTCCACAAACAAGCCAGACAAGTCAAAGCCTGCAGAGAAGGAAATTATATCAAATGCATTCAAGTTGCAAGGCTTCGCCAACTCATTCTTTGACTCTGCCACAGTACTGCTACTTCCATTAAGACAAAAATCTACATCAGCATCTAGAGGGGCCAGTTCTTTCTCTTCTGTCTCAGATATAATGGATTTCTCTAATCCCTTGCGGAACCAGAAATTTTCCATTATTTTGGCCATGGATATCCTCATACTTGGGTTAGGATCCAAGATCTTCGACAACAACTTACGTACTTCTGGGGCAAACCAATTAGGGAACTTAAACTCTGCCTTACCAATCTTCCTATACATCTCCATCAGATTGGAATCATGGAACGGGAGATAGCCAGCCAATAGAACATACAAGATCACCCCACATGACCATATATCAGCTTTCGATCCATCATAGCCTTTTCTGTTGATCACTTCAGGAGCAACATAAGCAGGAGTCCCACAAGTTGTATGGAGCAACCCGTCTTGTCGCTTGGATTCAGCAAGTGCACTCAATCCAAAATCCGAAACCTTTAGATTCCCGTGCTCGTCCAACAGAAGGTTTTCAGGCTTCAGATCTCGATGACAAACACCTCTACTGTGGCAGTAATCAACAGCACTGATCAGCTGTTGAAAATATTTTCTTGCAACATCCTCCTTGAGCTTTCCTTTGGCTACCTTGTTGAAAAGCTCACCGCCTTTAATGTATTCCATTACAAAGTAAATCTTGGTTTTGCTTGCCATAACCTCATAAAGCTCCACCACGTTCGGATGTCTAACAAGTCTCATGACAGAAATTTCTCGCTTAATCTGATCAATCATCCCAACCTTCACGACCTTCTCTTTGTCGATAATTTTAATGGCCACGCTCATGCCAGTTTTAAGATTTCTAGCATAGTGAACCTTGGCAAAGGTTCCTTGGCCAAGTAATCTCCCTAATTCGTACCTTTGCATCAATACACTCCCTTTTTTTTCCATTCCAAGTTATAATCTTTATACAACAAAAGCTACTTACCCAACTGGTGCAATATAGAGGATATAAGCGAATCTATGAAAAGAATTCAGTCTCCAGAACATATAAGCTTAACCATCTTCAGAGTCATCATGTTTTAACATGACACGTTTTCTCAAATATCTAGACATACTAAATATTTGAGTCGAGAGCTGCAACGGGCTTCGAGTTAAATGTTGATTCTCATCATGGATAAAAAAGCGCAGCAGCTCAAATGGAGATAAACCTTCATCAACTTCAGCCAAGTAATTTTCGACTTTGAAACACATCTTTCAGCATTCCCTGGATTTGTAATAGAGAATACCGAAGTTATGGTAAAAATTAATGATCAACCCTTTTGTGCAATCGTACAGAAACACAGCAGCAATGGATTGAAGTTTCAAATTGGTTCCAAAATCTGAGACGCTAACCTGGAAAAATAACAAAACAATCAGAATTAATAGCAGATACCAGCACAGGAATGGTATTTCCCGAAGCAACAAGAAGTTAAACAAGGGAAATTAATAACATGCCGGACAGATGGAGAGTCCATTATTCTCCATGTACAAGGCATTGAAATTAACAAGAAGAGATAATTCAGCACAGCAGTTTGGAAAATCAAAAACAGAGGTTGACATCTCCCATTCTTAAACAAATTTTAAAAAATTCATGAAATAAATTGACAAGAATTTGTAAATCTAAGGAACACACACACCCAAAAGAACGCCTCACACATTTCACTCTTGAAACCAACGCATATTGTACATGTCCATTATTAAAAAAAATAATAATATAAAAAAAAAAACAGAAAGGGAAGAGAGAGAGAGAGGGAGAGCGAGACGGTACCGTTTCAAGTGGTGGGAAAGATTTTCTGGTACGAGCGGTCAGATGAGATGAGAGATCAATTATGATCTGCATTCGACCGAAATCCTGACGAGTTATGTAATGTGTTGCGTTTTATATTCAGCAGAGCCAATCCACTTCCCGTGACCACAACAGCCGAAATCAGTACACGCCACCTCTGAAAGCGAAGTCACGTGACCACTGTTTTTAAGCGCTACCTCACCTTCCTTAGTTACTGTATCTGTAGTCGTATCTGGCAGGCGTTAACTCCTTTTATAGCCAAACACGTGTCCTTCAATAATTTTTTCGTATCTTTGTTGGTTTGTAGGGACCACGACCTCAGCTATTGTGGTCAGGCCGAAACGGGAGTTTCGGGGGAGAAACTTCGTCCATTTAGTCGTACCATTATGGCCCGTTTGTTACGTCGTAAAAGAAAAAAAGGATGAGTACATATCTCCACTAATTTTAGATAATTTGATATCATGAATAATTTTTTAAATATAAATATAAATTATTATTAATAATAATTAAAATATTATATTATATAATAAAAATATTTGATAAATATTAAGAATATTTTTATAAATAAAATAAATTATTATATGAATAATTAATAGTACAAAATTTGTATCCTACAAGAGTATTTGGAATAATATAATATAAATATTTAAAGAAAAATAATTTAAATTTATATTTAAGAGTTATAATATTATTTTATTTTAAATAATTAATTATTTTATTTAATTTTTAATAATTCTAAAAATAAAATTATATATATAATCTAATTATATCTCATCATATGCTAAACACAATATAATATTACACATAATTATATTATATTTTATCATATCTTAAGTTATTAATTTTATTTTATCATATCATATCATAGCCTACTTACTAAATAAATTCTAAAAGAATTGTAATGATATTATTAATTTAATATATTTTTATTTATATTATTTTTAATAATAATTTTTAAAATACTAATTATTTTTATTTTAAATATAATTAAATATTTTTAGAAAAAAATAAATAAAATTACAAAAATTTTAAAATAAAAATTACTAAATTATAAAAAACTAATAAATATTATTATTTAAATAATTAATTATATCATAAAAAATTTACGTATAAAAAAATTTTAATTTTAAATTTAAATTTAATATAATTATTAATTATATTTGTATCGCTTGTTTAATAATTATATTACGTTATATCGATGCAAATTCCTAAATTTTTTTGACGAGAGTATTAACAAATCACAATCACCTCCTGCACAGACGCGTGGTGCCACAATTTACAAAACTTCATTTTCAAATATCAAAGGTCCTATATGAAATGTGAATTTCAGAGAAAGAATATTTTTCGTTACATTATTGGAGACTGCCTACACGAAATAGAGAGGAAATTTGATCACGTTGTGAATTTCCAAAATTAGGATATATGAGAGAGAGTAAAATTGGTTTGTCTTGTCTTTATATTCAGATATTGTTTCATGTTAAATGGAAGGCCATTACCATTAGCCTCCGTAGCAATTTTGCCCCATGAGTTGATTTTAAGATTTGACAGAACCAGTTGGTAGGACATTTCATGCAATTACTTTGTATTTTATCACCACAAGTTGTGTGGAATGTTGTTTCCAGAATCTATTAGCTCTTTCTTTGTGTCAGTCAAATCGACATGTGCAATTGCATAAAAGCCCTAAACCTCGGCTTTTATAAATATTACTATTAATTTTTCATATTGTTGTCAGTCTCGAAAGAAAGAGGCAGCCAGATATTTCCAGAAACAAGATGAAATTTTAAAACAGGGACAAATGTTTCCAGTGATTTGGCAGTTATAGACATTCAGGGGTGTAAACTTTAACAAGTAGTCAAATTTCAATAGCAGATAATTTTTACACCCATAAGTACAATCATAATCTTATCACAGTTTCAGAATTATACAAACAATGCTGGAGGTGAAAAAGGATGTTATTACCCAAATATGTTGTGTATGAAGCCTGTACTTTCTTTCCACTAATGTTCGTTTTGCTCCATTTATGAGTCGGCCAATTCATTTACCACTTCTGCTGCTTCCTCATTACTGCCGACTGTTGATGATTTACAGGCATGAAGCAGAGTGCATACATCATTTGTTTCGAGAAACTGCTCCACGTTGGCAAGGATCAGAGGACCGTATTCGAAGACCATCTTTTTGCACTGCCACAGTGTTGCAAAATATTAGGATCCATAAATAGCATCCCAATGGATAGTAATATTGAATAACACCATCTATCCCTCAAAAGATCCCAAATACATCTATCTATCTCGTAGAGATAAATTTAATAGCTATCAAGAATGTTGATCATGAAGTCAGATGCACACCAAACAATGAAATCCCACACATGGGTTGGTTATTTGTCATGTCAATTGATCTACCATTCATTGAAATCTCTATTTTGACTAGTAGATTGTGTCCATAAACTGATTTTGAGGAATGAATCAAGTCAGAAAAAAAAAAAATTTTCATTCCAAGTTCTTCAATGGTTCTCACCTTTTTCGCATAATTCTCCATGGAATTACATCCCTTCAAAAGCAACTCAAGTATCTCTAGCTGGCAAGAAAGGAAAATAGAGCATAAGTTGTTTTATTAGCAATAGGAATAAGCTTCATGGTCTGTGTTTTCTTGAGTAATGTGTATACAACACATCACCAGATATATTACTAGAAATAGACAACATGATACATTTTTCTTGATCAGGAGAGCTAAATCATATAACATCAATAGAATTTTTTGCAGGATAACTGCAGTAAATCATGCATACCTAAAAACAATATAGGGGCAATGGATAACCTTTTTTTCTCTTACTATATAAATTAACTAAAACATCATAACCTCAGCATTCTTGTTGCTGCATGACAAAATGCGCCATATTAATTGCCTCTGGCTCAGGATAGGCATTATTGCATGCTCATACACCACCTTCCTTACTCTTCTGAAGTTTTACATAATTAAAATGTTTTTCATCAATCTCATGTGTACCAAAGGTTTTATTTTATATATAATAAATGCAGGGATATGAAACCTGATTATCATAATAGTCTTACAAGCACTACATTGGTTTGTTCTTGCGATGATTTAACTACTTCTATTTCACTTAGCAAAATTTTAAGAACATGTTATAAGCTTCAGAACAATTCATAAACTTCAATATTAAGCAGAAGTTTAATGCTAAGTGCTTTTGGATATAAAAGGTCATGTGTGAATAATAAGCAGAAATAGAAAACATTTGCCACTGTAATAGCTACAAATTATTTCATATAGTTTTCCTTCTTGTGGCAAATGATGAAATGACAAACCTGTGTGTCAGGATCTTTCAATTTGATTAAAACTTCTGCAACAGCATGGTGGCAAAGCTCGCAGCTATCTTCATGGAGTTGTGAAGAAAAGATTGCCACTTGTTGACAGAGGTTGACCTTTCGACAGAAATCTGGAGGTTGCACAGTGGAGATTTCCGAAAAGAAGAGAGGAGCATAATAGTTCACCAAAGTGGTACACTGTGCTCAAGGAAAAGAAAATAAGAAAAATTATTCACAGATGAAAATTGTGCTCATTATTTGGGATTTCAGTTAGTCCTCCACGGCTACCACAGAATATCAATTTCACCAAAAAATATCCACTCTGTTAAAGTTAGTTGATTACCTGCTGCTCGAAAGAAGGTAAATGGGAGCATGACTTGTGAAGAATGTCCAATATCTCAGTTTGGGTCTTGTTTTCAACAAAGTAATCAACTGCCTTGGTAGCAAAATCCTCACACAGTGTGCACAAATTTTCATTTCGGGCAGCTTCTCCTAAGGCTTGGCTCTCCTTTTCCTGCTCTTGCTTCCTTACCGGCATAGCTGAACAAGGGACTAGAATATCATTACATTATATAATCTTGGCATAACAAGACCATTTAATTCACAAATGCAAAAAGGATTATACATGGGTCACTACATGAAAACATCAGAAATGAGAAATCATGTGAGGGCATCTTTTTGGAAAGCATATCAAAGTTTTAAGTAACCACATAATTATAAATATTTACTTTCAAAAGCACTGACTTTCTAAAATACAGGCAAAGAAACTAGAATAGAAGGGAATTGGCTATCTTTCAAAGAGACAACTGTACCACCTTGCAACACATATTTCAGCATAGCCCACTTGTATCTTTCATTAGAAAAGGAAGAAAGTATATGAGAGGATAAGAACGGAGACAGTGAAGCACCGCTCCTCTTCTGACATGCTGCAACGGAGAAAAAGAACAGGGATAGGTGGCAAATACAAGCCTGGGCACCTCAGACAAGTTAGAATGCTTTTTTTTTTTTTAAAAAAAAACTAAACCAGTTCTTAATTTATCTGCAATTTCACTTAGAGGCCCAATTAATTTGTTAGATGCTCCATGCCGTCCCAACTAGTACTGCTGGTGTACAATATTTAAAATCCCTCATGTTCAAGTGCAATGATTACCAAACTACAATTCATATTCAACAAGTAGCAGTTTATTATTTATTTAATCATATGGCAGGTCCATGCAGGATCACATGTGGTGAAGTAGGAATAGATACAAACACAATTAGGTACGCTAAATTAGGCTTACCCAGCCAGGCTCTGCTGGCCCTCAAGTAGAACAAACTCCGGTTTCCAGGAAGTTTAGTCAATGTTAGCATATCAGAGTAGAATCAGAAACTCTTACTTAGTAAAGTTAACATGAAGAAAAAGAATCAAAGAGAATATATTGTGTCAGAAAGACAAATCTATATTATAATTGTTGTTAATCTGTCCCCAAGACCTTGACCTCACCAAAAGTGGAAAGAAGCGTAATACACACAAGATTAAAGGACCAATCATATAGAACATTGATTATTTTGTCCCAAAGATTTCCAGAAATCAATGAATAAAATTCTTTTATATATATGAGTCTGTATTCCTACCAGATAACTCAGGTTCTCCCAGTTGTCTGGCATCACAAAACCAGCTAGCACCCAACAGAACAAGAAGTAACAGCCCAACTCTCCTTTCCATGATACCTGAACAACCATTTAAAACAAGCTTTAACACCTCATAATTGAAAACAGGCTTTATCATATATATATAGACAGCAAATTACGATTGTACGAACCACACAGTAAATTGTGCTCAGATATTTCTAATCAGTGCATGAATCACTTAAGAGGCACACCACTACTGAAAACTATTTGAAGGACATAAGATAAAGTAATAATTACTGCAAGAAACTCCTGATTAATACCATCTCATATTAATAAAGTCAATACAGAGTTCCTGTTGCGCATTAGAGTTCCTCAGCGGTGCAATATACCAACTCTTACAGTGGGAGAAAAAAAAATGCAGTTTAGATATTTACTCATAAGTAACCAGGTAACATAATTCCATATATTTTGCACAATATTCGCTTCACAATAAGTTTCTCAAGGCATCTATTTGCAAGACATTAAATGAGCTTCTTATACCTAAACAAGCGCAACTTTCAAGCTTCTGTTGTTTTGAAATAACCTAAGAGCGTTTTATAGTCTGCTTTAAAGTTTTAATTCTATTCATCATCTCAGGGAAATAGCGCCAGGAGCTCAAACTATTCTTAAGCAACTTATTCAAGAATCCGATTCTGCACATATAATCTTATATGGAAAAATTCAGACTTAATTCAAATTCAAAAACCTATCCGCGAAGTTTAACAGCAATAACTACATAAAGAAACCAACGATAAAAAGTAATACGGAAAAAAGAAAAAACAAGAATCAAAGATTGCAGCAAACAGATGAAGGAAAAAAGAAATGAAAAATCTGGTAGGTAGCTGAAACTCGAACGATTATTGCAGGTTGCAGTTTGAATCGGCAGGCGTGAGATCCAAAAATTTTCTATTCGATAGTTTTATTTTAATTTTCCGATTGTTTCTCGGCAACCAAACGGAGGAATTCGAATGCAAATTAGATTTACCTTTGCGAAAGATTAGCCGGCGTTTGGGACTTTGAGAAATCAAGGAGAGACGGACAGATGGGGAACTGATTTCCTTTTTGAGTGTTGCGTTGGGCAAACTGCGTGGACTTCTTGTTGAGCTGGCAGTCAAGAAGTTATTTATGCAAAGGGATTTACTCGTCTGCGGTGAACAGAACTGTGTAGTTGTAGAGATCCAATATTATGCTTACGTGTCAGAATCAGAATGGTGGACATTTAGGCCTTCACACATAAGTGTCTGAGACTGAGAGTAGAAGAGCGTTCAAGTACTTGAGATTCTCCAATTATTGTCGTATCGTTCACAAGGCCACTGCGGCTTACGCTCCAGAACACTATGATGTTCTGCTTCTGTTGCTGCCTTTGTTTCTTTAAACTTGAAAAACATTTTCAATTGCAGCAAAAATCATCAACCCACAAAGGCACAGCAAAAATAATAAAAACTTCACTCATTTCAGCATTTGTGAACGTCCATGAATTGCTAAATTGAAAAGAAAACACCATTCATCTATTCAGAATTTACTACACTTACAACAAACTTTAACTTCAAATGGAGCCGAATCATAATTGAGAGCAGTAAATAGGTAAACTTTCCTACAGACAGACAATCTAGTCCTAGCCATTTCATGAACAGAACATCCAGTACAGAATCATATAAA
>JAXCLQ010000003.1:525539-536453 GCA_035584115.1 Cedrela odorata
GTTGGCTTCTTTTTCTTACTTTGCTTTGCCAAAAGCAGTGAGAACCGAGCAAACCCAAACTTCTTCCTCTTTCCAGAGATCTGCTTGCAACAATTTTCATTCTCAGCCTTCCGAGAAGAGGGAATATCACCATTTTGTTTACTGAGAATTTGGCCTAATGATACTTTTCTCTTCCCAGTGCCTTTTTCTGCCATCTCAAATTCTTCCGGCAGAAGCAGCTTCCTGCTCAGTATTTGCCCTATTGATAAGGTTGGTTTCAGAACAGGAGTTGACTCATCGCTGACCATATTCAGTCCATTAACATCAAGCAGATAAGAATCTTTTCCATGGTGAGATGGGTAAGGATTCTTAAACTTGGTAGAGTTGTGTACAGAACGTCTTTTCTGCCCATTTTCAGATCTCCATTTGCGAAGCGCCTCCTCCACTGCCATCTTCCCCCTATTTGCAGCCTCTACCCTGTTGAGAGCTTCTTCCAATGCCTTCTTCGTAGTTTTGACTTCTTCTGTAGCTTCCCCTACCCTCTTTAAAATTTCCATTTTTGAAACATTTGCATCATCAACCTGAAGCATAGCATCTACCACTCTCCTCTTAGAAAGTTCTTCAGCATCTTGAGCCTTGCAGGTTAGGGAAGAGTACTCTTCATAGGAGAGAGTAACTCCATTGGATTTTGGTGAGAGTACCCCAGATGAGCTTTCACTGGTCGATAAAGCCTTGATCTCTACCAGAGCAACAGCTTCTGCCGCCCTAGCTGCTTCCTTCATCTTTCTGGCCGCAACCAACCTCATCTCAGCTGTTTTTATCTTAGTCTTGGTCTGCTCAATTTTGGATATTGCCCTCAAAACTTCTGATCTTGCAGCCTCACCCATTTTTTTGAACTGTTCTGCCTCAGAATTCAACCTTTGGAGCTCCCTTGAAATATCCTCAGGATTTTCAGAACCATTAGCATCTGTCGCCATTTGCAACTTTAGTCTTGTTTGCTTTAGCTCCTCCTCAAGAGACGATACCTTTGAGGAATTCAGACTCAATCTTTGATGGGTTTTCTCAAGTGAAAGTCTTTCCTTCTCTAATTTTTTGTTAAGAGATTCAACAGAAGCTCGGATGTCAGCAAGATCACTAGTAGTCCTGGAAAGGTTCAACTTAGCCTGTTTCAATTCCATTAGGATTACACCTGGAGCTGAAGCTAGACAGGCGTTTAAACCTCCCACCAAGTTTTGATCAACACCCTCAAGAGTTTCAGCGTTCTTCTTTTCTGCTTCTTCTACCTCAGGTGTCACATTCTCATCACTTGAATTCAAATCAAGTGTCACATTTACCTCAGATGCTTCTTTATGTAGCTTCAATTTTAATTCTTCTACAACCATTTTAGTTGTTTCCAGCTCTTTTAAGACTTCCAGTGTTTCTCTCTCTTTCAAAATCAAGTCCTTCTCCAACTGGGATGCTTGCTCCTCCACTTTCGTAATATCAACCTCTTCTGTGTCATGCTGCCAATAGTAGAAACTTATCAGCACACAATCAAGTGATGTAAAAAGTATACACAATACAAGATACCAGGTCTAGTTTTTCTATTATGTCGTGGAAAATGTGAATGCAGGATATGTACTTTCCACCCTGAAAGAGTATTATAGCCAAGAATCCTTCTGGCTTATAGGGATTCTATAGGTGAAATCAAATAAATTCCTAAGACAAAAAAGAGTACAATAAAATGTAGGTTTTGCATGGTAAGTACACCAATAGAAGCAGAATCGAAGAGTCACCAAATTTAAACAAATATGGGGCTCAGAAGTTGCTCGAGTGTAGCTACAGAAAGCTCTGACCCTCTCGCACAGGACCATATGCAAATACCGAAATTGCTCTTCACTCATCAGACAACAGATGTAATAAATAATACTACTTGAAACTTGACTCTTTCAAATAATTTCAATAAATAACCAACACTTCAGATCATCAAGTAAAAGTGCAAGAACTAATTTCTGCAAATTGACGAATCACATTCCTCCCTGAAGCCCCAACGTTAGCAAAAGTGCTCATTTGGGAACGAGAATTTCACGTTTTGAACCAGGAGCTCAAAATGAGAAGTCTGCATTCTCTAATAGCTGGAGCAACCAGCTTTCTGGTTCGATTCCTGATTTTGTCAAATTACTCTAAAGGGTGAACAAAAAAGCAGGGCATCAAAAGCAAAAAGAAAAGAGAGAGAAAAAAAACCTCAGCTTCAGAGAGTCTATGTTGCGATGGTTTCCAGTAACCGATTCCACCGAATCGACTCACGGCCTCTTTAACGGACTCAAATGGCGCCGATGTATCGATCTCAGCTCTGACGCCAACTTCGTTCTTCACTTCAATACCCGAACCAAAAGCTTCGGTCCTCTCGCACTCCATTTTAGAGCTCGAATCTAGGGTTTCAGACATTAACGAAAGCAAAAATAGCTCAGCAGAACAATAAGCTTGGAAGTTGGATGATCATATAAATGTGTGGTGGATGATTTGTTAATGAATGATGATGACAGAGTTTGCTCCGTTACTGTATAGAAACGAACTGCACAGTCTACACTACAGACACTACTCACTAGGTAAGTGCAACGTATATAACGGTAGAAAGAGAGGGAAAAGAACTTGTAAAGAGACAAGTATCCGTTTGATTTTGTTTCCTCATATCTAATTTACTGAAATGCCCTTAATTTCACTCGAATTTGCTGGCGGTAACTGCAGTAGAAGAAGGAAATAAGCTTTTTATATTATACCCCAGATGGGAAAGGACAAAACCTAAGAAGAAGTTATAACCTTTGGTCTGTTCCATCATCAATGTACGGTAACCAGTTGGTGAGTTAGGAGAATGTCTGTGGGTCCCACGTGTACGTGAATTTCAACGGACGAAAACAAGAGTTTTAAGCGGTTAAAAAAAAAAATCTAACGGGCTTGTGGGTCGGGGCCCGGGGTCCACTTTAGACATCGGTAAAACGCGCAAGAAGCAGCGTTTAATGACCATTGCTGACACGTGTTACTGTTGGGCATAACGCGAGTTAGGTTGTAAAAGAAAGGGTTAGTTGGGCTTGGGTGGGGTTCGGCCCAGCCTTTACTCTTTGCTTTCTCCTTTCCCTAAACACACCATCATTAGGTGACCGTTGCACTTGCAGGTTTAGGGTAAAAGAAATCATGCTGCCGTTGCGAAGGACCTAACTTGAATTTAAATTTTATGAGATAATATTTGTTTTTTTTTACCTTGAATTCATATTTTATGAGATAATATATATATATATATATTAATTTATAAGTAAATACATATATTTATATATTAAATAATTTTGATCCTTTTATTCCAATTAATTTGACGATATAATATCAATTAAATTATTATTATTATTTTTTTTTAAATTTTGATCCAAATCTTTTAGGCACACATGTTAACCTAGGCCAAGTTCGACACTCCTTACGTGAATCAGGCTTTATAAATTTTGTTAAGCAATATTTTTTTATATAGACCGACTCAACATACAAGTTCATATAAATTTTATTTTTGTGAGTCGGACCAGTTCACTTACCACCTCTAACTATAAATTTGTTAGATTTTGTGGGTGCTGAATTCTTATTAACAAATTTTGAATCACTACTCACATTGCACTGCCAACTTCTAAACATTGCTAGGGAAGCAGAGTATTGAGATGTTATAGTGGATCCAGCTTTAGATATTAGAATGTGAATGTATGGTTTGGTGATTCAACAGCATGCGGGCATCCCATTTGAAAATAGTCATATCATAATTTTAGTATAAACTTATTACCTAAGTTCTTCACATGATAATGACTTCGTAACAAGATCTTAAGACCAATTTTAAAATTAATTGAAATAGTATTCCAATTGTGGGATGATGTATCAGAGAGGGAAAAACGTGGGTTGGTAATAAAATAGTTTAAAAAAAGGAAAAGGAAAATTAAAGTATGCAGCAATGCATGACTTTCTACATGTAAAAGAGTCATTTGCCAATTGTTGTCATACTAGCTTCAATTTGCCTCGTTTCTTCTACTTGTGAATTACGTCCTCTTTGGTAGACCAATTCATAGTCGTCGCATCGTGTAAGTTAAATATTATGCGAAGAAAGGAAATTCAAACATTGATCTTTTGTATTATTGGACAGAAGATTAACTGCTAATTGAAGATATCCATTTAGGGATTAAAGTGAAATGAAGATAAAACATTAAGGATGTTTGATAAACATTGTTAAAGTGAATGACCACTCTCCTTGGCAAGAAGATATTATTAATTTGTAAGAGCTTCAATTTCAGAAAACAGCGTTGAGTTTACGGTGAGAATTGAAGAACCACGTACAAGGGTAGCCGTAGGTAAGATTTCCCACTAATTTAACTTGCTGAGTAAGAGGCTAAGAGTCATACTCATAGGGACCATGGTCACAATCCATCGTTGTAAGCCTGTCGTAGTTGGTTCATATCAGCATCCACAGGGTCCTACTGTGTCACTTTGCCACTCCAGTTTATAGTGCTGCATGTGAATCTGTTATTTACACTCGTAAAACAAATGAATACGTAACTATGATATAACATACACATATTTATAATATATATTGTACATCTAGTGGTAATATATAAGTAAGTTTATATTAATATAATAATTTCATGAAAATTGAACTAGTAAACATACAAGGCAGATTCACATTGACTGAGATTTCCGAATTTGACTATGTTTTATCGAATTTCTTAAAATTTAAATGAGCTATTTGATGGCTGATGCAGCCAGTTGAAACTTAGTTTTCGATTAATTTCCTATGAATTCACTATAGTCCATAAGATATTAAAGCTAAAGCTGCTTTCTTCTCTCCTCTCCTCTCCATTTCCTTCATAAAGTGAAGTGAAATCAAACAAAAACAATCCCATCAGTTAACGTCCGAAATGTTCAGTTCTAGTACTAGCTCTGATCTATCCCAAACTTCCACCCAAATTAAGCAAGATGGCAAGTTCTTCTCCAGGCTTATGTCCAAAGAAAGCTCCGCTGCTAACCCTTCCTTCAGAGTTTACTACGGCGGAGGAGCTGGTGCAGTTCCATTCCAGTGGGAATCTCAGCCGGGAACTCCGAAATGTTCACTCAGGGAAACATCTCTTCCTCCTCTCACTCCTCCTCCTTCTTACTATGCTAATTCTGACAAAAATAAACCCATCAAGAAACACTCGAGATCTAATCTCTTACATGTCTTATTTCTAAAAATGAATCTTAAGAAAAACAGAGTGACGTCATCTCCTTCTTCATCTTCTTTTTCGTCAAACTCATCGTGGTCATCTTCGAATTTTTCACTGGTTGTTCCGATCACTAGTCAGAAGAAATACCATCTTGCACGTGGCAGGTTTTCGAGCGGAGGATCGTCGTTTGATTCTAGGGCAGATTACGAAGAAGCCGCAGTCAATATTGGATCGCCAAATTCAACTCTGCGTTTCGGTAAATTTCGTGGATGTTACGGACGGTGATTGTAAAGAAGACGGACAGACATGGATCTGGCTTAAGTAATTCCCAGCTGTCAGAGATTATCTACGTGATAATTATCGATCTTTTCTATGTTTTGTTTAATGTTTTAGAGAGTGTTAATTCATAATTAGAGTCTTATAACTTGTTCTTCTGCAATGTCTTACTTTGTTTAATGGTATATGTATATGAAGCTATCGTCTATAAAAACAACTTCTGTAATTTAGTCATCGGTTCCTGTATATTTTCTTCTTCTTCCTACCTACTGAAGTTTGCATGTAACTGTATATACAAGTTAATTTAGTCAAAGCATGTTGTGTTATTTGAATTTGCTTTTAATATCTGAAACAAGCATTGAAGTCTCAGCAAACATTTGCACTATTCCTCGTATGATGTTAACGCAGGGCCTCAGCAACAAACTAATACGACACTGGATTTAATTATTCGAGTTGTTAATTAATTTCTTTGAAAATGAAAAAAAATTAGTGGGTTAGGTTCAAACTTCAAATCGGTTGTTGATTAATTGCAGAAAACGAATTGTCATCTAAACATGTCTCTACTTTGGTGATCATTGGTTAATGCAAAAGGAAAATGTAGGTAGAGGTTTCCTCCTGATTATTGGGAATCTTTTGTCTTCTGGCTCTACCTGTCTTGTCATTTTATTCAAAGAGGGAAATTGGTGCTTGTTCTTGATCAATCGTTGCCCATAATTATGAATTTTTACGAGTAGTCTCCATCCGGACAATAATTAACTCACTAAAATAGGTTGGAGAAAGTAAGCTTTCATTGATAATATGGCACGAGAAGGAAAGATTATCTAATTTAACTAAGATGGTTACTAGTAAATTGGAAAGATAATACGTTATACTAGTATTACACTTCCGAATTTATACATTGATTTTAATATTTCAACGAATACAACAACTTCTGCTACAATGAATCTAGGCTTCTTCTTGTCCAGATCTGACAACTTCATGTATTGCATTTTGCTAGATAACTGACATTGCCTGTAGTTACACCGGCCATGCTGCCCACATCACCACACAGGTCATCGTTTGGGACAGCCCATTTCAGAATATAATAGAAATTTATGAAAATAAATTAAAAAAAATCTTGATTTTTGGTAATAGATTTAACATGTTTGTTGAATAAATTTACCTTATGCGTCCATCGTGAGTCCTGTATATATGGAATTCCCTTGATAGACGATCAACCTGATCCAGGGTTAAGCCAGAGCAGCAAAACATTCCAAGCTGCTATTTCATAAGTTTGATGAACTATAATCTAATTTAGCTGGAGCTCAACTCTTCAATAGCAGCTTGTAATGTTTTGCTTCTTCCAATGCGATCTGCCATGACCTAATAATAATGGGTTGTGACCCAAGGCATGTCACAACGCAAAAAGCAAAGGAGGAATCTCGGGAAAATAGTGACAATTAGATATCGCTTTCAACTCATCAATCCAAAGTGACTTCAAATCCGGGTCACTCAGGATTGTTGAGACCAGTAATATACCATGAACAGGAGGTCTGCCATACGTTGCTCTCGCAAACTGCTGCAATTGGCTTCTAATTGCAGCCCGATGCTTTGAATCAGCACAAAGGATGCTGAAAACATGAAAGTAGTGTTCGAGAAGGAGAACAAGAATGCTAAAAGTTCAAACTAAAATACAAAAATTGAATTCATTCCAGTTATAAACCTAATGTAACAAAATCGTTCTTTGATCACTTAGATTAATCTTTCAGACCACAAACATATTTGGGCACGAAATAGGAATGTCTCAATCAATTTTGTCCTAGTTTGAGTCCCAAAATGTAGAACCATGCATACATTCTTGTTCTTGACAGACTGTAGTTACACTTAAGCTTAAATTTTATGATCTTCACTGACAAATCTTTATTTCTTTTTTCAAGGCAAACTGGATTCTTAACTTCAATTGTACAGTGTAGCAGCTGTCCCCAATTAATTGCCTACACTGGGACTATTCCTACCATTCTCAGAAAACTGATTGAGAGATTTACATTTAATTGTAGACAGAAAATCAGTACCTGAGACAATTAACTCGGTGTCCATGCAATCCCATATTCTTTGCATAGTGCTGGGCGCAGCCTATTAAGTGCCCGTCTTCAAGAAAAATCCGTATTGCTTGGACATCCTTTCAAGATCCCCGCTGGCTAAACCATGATAAGCCATGTCAAAGAAGGGAAAATGATCCTTCACCTAAAAATTTTCAGATTTAATTCAAACCAATTATGTCATACAAGAAATATTACCGAACACTACTTGCATCTCAATCACCTTGAATTGAAATGAGATTTCTCTCCACTCCTCCTCGGTAGGGTCTACCCCAGTTGGGCTGTGTGCACAAGGATGGAGTAAGAAAACAGAACCATCTGGGGCATTCCACAGAAATCAACAAAGAATATAAAACACAGACAGAATTAACTTCCTTGTCATCCTATAGCTGTATAACACATCATTTCTTGAATTATTTCAGTATCACAATGACCATGATAGAAGAATGTACGTGCATATGTTTATGCCTTTGTTGGAAAGAGTATCATTAAGGAAATCATTTGATTGGACAGAGTAATGATATTGCAATGATTTTTTTTTTTGAATAATTTAATTGATACATCCTCTAGCCCGTCAGTGACGAATCTTGAAGAGTGTAAAAATTCTCGCACCGTTATATCATCTACGAGTGCTGCAAAGTTTAAAACCTTCGAATCAGGATGGTAGTAGTGATAGGTTCTCCCTGGAATTTGGGCATCTCTCCAGATGTTGTGGTGGCTGTACAACACGAGGATTGAACTTCAATAATAGAAGTTAGAAAGAAGTGATTCAAGCATCAATTTGAGTGTCTGATTAACATTACAGGACTTACAAAAAATGGACTAAAAACTTGGGGAAGTAACTGAAAGGATGAAGAACAGACTTACTTGGACCAAGTCGGATCAAGGAAATAAATATGTGATTCAGGATTGAAACGCCTCTGGAACTCAGCAACGAGGCGCATGCACCAGTGCCAGAGATGGCTTGAACTCCAGCAAACCTACCTTCTTGAACAACATCTGAATCCTTTCCACAACTAATTTCACACTCTCCTCAATCATTTTTTAACTAACTGCGGTGGATGGTGACTCCCTGCCAATGCCTTTCGAGGATTAGAGTAGAATATATTTGGGAACCAAGGGAAGATGTGAAGAGACATATTAAATCAAAGTTAATTGGCCAAAAGTTGAAGGGAAATCAACATTTTGCAGCTAAATTGCTAGTCGGAAATTATATAATCCTAGCCAAAAATTATTGAGTGATGAAGCCCGGTTTCTGTTCAAGGGAGTTATATTGAAGCCAATGAAAATATTACTCCTATCAATGCAAGCTGTATGTCCACCATCAACAGAACAAAAACTAGGAATCTTTTCTTGAACTATAGAGGAGTTTTTTTAACTCGGTTGCATTTGGCTGCATGGTATTTGGCCGTTCAATTGAAGATTGATTAACTCTTTTTTGGAAAAATTCATGATAACTCCATTACAAATCCGAAGTTCGAACTCCATGCTACCAAATACAGATTTGGCATGTTATGCAAGACTCACATCACTTTTAAATTCTGGGGTAGCTTATGCAGATCATCTGTTGTTTAACTTTATTACAAGCATCCAAATTTTGTTCTCAAATTCATCTTTTTCATTAGAAAAATATAAAAAACAATTACAATTTGGATCAGTGACATTCTCACAATACAATCGATCTATGAACTAACAAATTTATTTCAGAAACAGAAGAGACTTGATCAACATTTGAATCGGATATCAGTAGACATCATCCAATACTTCACTCTTCGCCACTGTAAAAATCTGCTTCCCTCTCTCTCTATAAATGTTAAGGATATGGAATTTAGAAAAGCTCTCTCCGATTACAGAAACGTTTTCCCGTCATTAGTCGGCTGTGTTTCGGTGGGCTACTTCTGGATTTTATAATTCCATCTGTTTCTTTGTCTGAGACAGAGACCAAGGGGAAAATCAATTTTCGTCTTTTTCCTCCCGAAACCAACGAAACCGAGTGGCCCATAGATGCTCCTATCCCGTACCAACGACATATCGTAACTTCTTACGTGAACAATTAGCACGTCGGCTGCCAATTAGCGTATGGGTTGGGCTCGTTTGGATTAATTTGGACTGGGGTACATTTTGAAGGTCCAGCAAGTCGAGCCCTGGCCTACTGATTTAAAAAGGTGGCAAATGGGCCAGTTTGACCCACGAAAATGGAATTTAGGCAGGCTCGCTTGTTGGTCGGTCTGGACCCTTACTATCTACCGCTAGTGTCGGCCTCATGTAAAAAATACGACCCAAACCGGCTCACTTGGGCCTCTGTTTGGGCTAGTCTGCCGACCCAAATAAATCCTAAATAAGTCAGCTCAAAATTAAAAAATAATTTAATTAATGTTAAAAATTAAAATAAAAGAATCAAAATTATTAGACATATAAATTAGTCAAATGAGTCATGAGATAAATTATTTAATATTTACTTATAAATTATAATATATATATATATATAAATATACAAAATGAACTATGACAAACCGAGCCTTTAAAAAAGGCTCAAGTAGCTCGTCTTTGGACTCAATATGAAGGTTATACTTGCACTGTTTATGAGTCGAGCCAACTCGACCCTTTTATCAATTTTATTTTAGATAATAAATTTTGTATATGATATTTACTTAAAATAATTGAGTATTTTTTTAAAAAATAAAATAGCAGTAATGCTTATCATTATTAATTACACGAGGCTAATTGATGATAGTTTTAAATTAAGTGGAGGTCTTAATCCATGGTTAAGGTTTGATTATTGATTTTACAAGAATTTTTTGTGAAAATTTTTTGTTTGCTTATCGAGAATGAAATTTTATTACCATAATTAGAATTTTAAATTACATTTTATATTATTTCTCAAATTAATTACAAATATTATCTTTTAATAGAAACTTATTGTTCACCTCAAAAACATGAGTAATGGGATTATAGGGGATAATAACTTTAATTAACAAAAAGAGAAACTTTTAAGTAGATACAATTGAGAAGAATACACACTTACAAATCACAAATAATGTTTACAACTCTTCCATGCATACTCCCCATAGAAGAGATGAAAGCCTCTTATTCAACAACACATTGCACTGCTTTTATACAATTTCACTCATTTCTTCAACAAACAAATTCATTAAAATTAAAAAACAAAACAAAACAAAACAAAACAAAACACGACAACGTGTTTGTTAGCTGTTCACTTTCCTGCAGTTCAAACGAATTTGACCATTCTTCCCGGTCAAAACTTTAATGTTCCCCATCTTGATCATGGAGTTAGCAAAATCATCAGAGAAAGCCTTGAAGTTATAGCTGTAAGTCTTAACCAGGCCGTCTGTTGAGCCTCCTGTGAAAAGCGCTTG
>JAXCLQ010000003.1:543154-630997 GCA_035584115.1 Cedrela odorata
ATAGTCTTGGACTTGGCAATTATAAGACTGCTTCTCGGAAGCGACATAATTTTCCAGCTTAGCCAATCCATTCAAGCGGCCGAAGGAGGCAACATATCATTGATAATGTATAATTAATTTTAAATTAAGTTTTTATAACAAGTGATGTAACAAGGCTGCCTATCTGGTTTAGGTCAAACACTTTATATGGAACATTTTTTTTTAGTAGATGGTATACATTTACTTTAAAATAAATTAATTCTAACAACAATTGCGATAAATAAAAAAAATATAAGTAATATAAATTTATCAAAAATCTCATAAATAATGTATGAAAATGTTCTTACATAAAATTTTCTCCTAGTTAAGAGGATATTTATTTCATTCTAAAACGTAATTAGAGTGTTTAAATATATATATATATATATATATATATATGAGCAATGATTGAAAATCTCTTAACTTTATATAATTTGTTATATTATTTTTCTACCTTTAAACCAATACATTTTTAATTATTGAGATTAAGTAAAATATGTGTAATTAATACATCATAATTAATGCGTATCTGAAACACAATTTTAATTATTTAAATAAAATTAATATAATAATATATAAATAATATAAAAATTTGTGTAAAAAAATTAAAATTGTTGATCATAACATTGTATTATCCCTTATATTCATCGGTGATGCAAGGCTGCTGCTCAAATACATTAGAAACCTAAAATAACAACGTGAATGGCAATCAAAGACGACAACTAGATTCATCAGTACTATATATGGTCAATGTATTTGATAGGGTCAATGTAACAATTTAATAGATTTTAATAGCAACTGTCGTGTGTTAATAATTAAGTAGTAGGTGCAAAAACTCAACATTAAACCGTTTGGAATAACAAAAGCTGTTTCTGCCCTGCCGTATAAATATATTAATCATTAATCGAAAGTCAATTATATTATATGCAACAAAATGTGCTATCCTCATATTCAGCGGTAGCCATATTTAATAGTGGTCTTACCGACAGATACAATTAATTAGATTTTCAAAACTAGAGTTGTAAGTTTAACATTACTATTTATTTTTTGACTTAAAATTAAATTCGATAGAAGTTACATTTTAAGAATTCGCATAAAACTCTCAACACTTAATGTTAGTACTTACTCACATTATTAAATTATTAAGTTTTATAGAAACAATGTACTTATCAAAAACTAGTATTTGTCTTTGTTTTGATGTCTTTTATCAAAATTTCACCTACCCATTTTAATATTTTGAAATGGCAAGCTTCTTGCTGTCAAGAAATGGAAAGAAATACAGTTGGAACTAATAATTTATGAGATTAATTAGAGCAAGTGTTGCAGTTGTTATTGTATTTTAAGTTCATTGAGTAGTAAGAACGAAAATAAACAAGTCTAAGTACCTGGTTCTTCGTTGATTGTTTTTGAATACCTTTTATGACATTATGTTCATTCAATCAACTATGGATTATTATATACATAAGACAGCTAGATACCTAATCTTTCTGTCGACACATGACATGGTTAAGTCTTGTTGCATTTTTACACGCATCTTGCGAAGGATACTCATGATAAACATGATAATTAGGATGCTTGTTTATTTATTTATTTACTTGAGACAAAACTTTAGAAGAAAATCTTATACGTGATAATCTTTTATATATATATATAAGTTTATTTATTTACTTGAGACAAAACTTTAGAAGAAAATCTTATACATGATAATCACACATACATTTTAAAATCAGACAATTGTGATAATTAAAATAAGTATTAGATGAGGCGGCCATACGCTAATTTAATATATTTTAATTATATATATACATTAATTTTGAAATGATCAATTCTAGAGAGATAATTACAACGAGAGAGAAAAATTAAAATACATAACATATTTTTATTGAATAATTTTATTGAAACCATTCTACCTAATTTTTTTTTCTAAAAATAAATAAAAGAACTTTTTAAAATATATATTATATAGTATTAGTAAACAATTATCGTATATATGAATTTAACAAAATATTAGATTAAGAGAGAATTATAATTTTTTTTATAATATATTTTTCTAAAGGTGAAACAAATGAAATAGTTCTTAATTTATAATTCCAATACAATTATTCATTTTGAAAGTAATTATAAGTAAAAGATAATATAATTTTCTTTTTCTTACCCTTAAACTCCCCGTTTTATGTCAAATAGTTTTTAAATATATCTATAACATGAACACTTGTTTGTGAATGTCTGCTTTTGGTGATTCATAACAGGCAGAGATAGAAATAGAAGCAAACGTCAAGAAGAAAATTCCACTCTACCACACACGCCAGAACACAACCTACACGTCGTTTACATGATGATTTAATTATATTAAAAGAACATCTTGATATGACTTCATGTCTTGATTGATTAACGATAATGTTTATAATATATAGAGTAAGGAGAAGTGCTTGCACCAGCAGCATCCAGCTGCAAGATGCTGGTCAGACTTCGTGTATACTGGAGAGTACAACTTTTCCCAAAAATTTATTAGTATTTGACCTTCGTGATATGAGTTTACAATATTTTTTCTACGAGATTCGGATGGGTTTAAAAAAATAAATTAAAATTTATAATAAATATTAAATAAATATGAGTATTAATAGATATTTATCAATATTTATAATAAATATTTATGAATATATAATTTTTAAAATTTTAATTTTAAAAATATTAAAATAATATTATTTTAATATTAATATTTAAAAAAATATTAAAAAATGATATTATTTTTATGTTATAATAAAAATTATTTTTTATTTTATATTTAAATTTACATAATTATTTTTATTATAAAAAATAAGTTAAAATATCAAAATAATTTAATTAAATTATATTTTAAATTAATTATGTATGAATTTGTAAAATAATTATATATTTTTTATGAAATTATTATTAATAATTTTATTTTTTGTTGTATGTACTTAATATTTTATATGAGTGATGTATTTTATTTTGAATTAATATTAAGATTTTATAATTTTAATGCTAAAAATTTTACTAAAAATGTACAAATATTTACGTGAGTTTGACAAATATTAAATACTCGTTTAAATGAATTTAGTAATAAAATATCAAGTTTATTATAAGTTTGACACAAATTTAATATTAAATTTAAAAAAAAATTTATACACAGATTTAAAAATTTCTGTCCCAGCGCCATCATATCTAGTGTCTCTCTCTCTCTCTCTCTCTCTCTCTCTCTCAGTCGTAGCCCGTAGGACAATTTGCAGAATAATCATTCGGCCGACCCGAAACATTCAATAACATTTCCAAAGGCCCAAATTCAAATCTACAAAGGCCTATTATTGTCTCCAGTGATTTGTATAAGATAAATAGTCGGTACCGTCACCAAGTGCAAACAAGCACACAAAGTACACCAAATTAATTTCAAAATTGAACCATTCATAAGATTTAACTAAAATTTCTTTAAGTTATTTCATTAAAGCTGATCATAGTAACCACATGGAAACAGATATGTTATTCTCACACACCAAAAAAAAAAGAAAAAAAAGAAAAACAATTATGACAACAAACTTAATTAGCTTTCCTACAGTTTGTTCTGATTTGGCCACTCGAGCCAGTGAGTGGACTAAGATTTCCCATTTTCACCATTGCGTTTGCAAAGTCTGCCATGAAAGCTTGCAAGTTCGAGCTATAAGCATTAACTTGCGCGTCAGTTGAACCACCACTGAAGAGCTGCTGGTCCGAATGCAAAAGTCCCTTTTGGCTCAACAAATTCTTGAAGTAAGCATTGTCAAAAGATGTCGGACTTGTGACATCGAGAGGTGAAAGATTGTCGTCACTTCCAGTGCTTGGACATCTTGCTTTCAATGATGTCACAAGTGAGGAATCAATGTTGTTTTCGTTGTATATCCTGTTGCGAAAACTTGAACATCTAGCTTGGCCAATTGTGTGAGATCCTGAAAGCGCCACCATTTCTTTGGATGTAAATCCTTTCTTTGAGAAAGCAGAGATTAGGCCGCTAAGGTTCAAAGTTGGAGCTGGGATGTCGGTAACTGCACTCGGACTTGCTGCGGTTGAATCTCTTCTGCCCAATTGAACTGTCCAGCTTGGTCCTCCCAACTGAAACAAATCCAAAATCGGCGGCAATAATAATGATATAAATAATACAACTGTGAATATATGGATAATTAGATCGTCTTTCTTGTAGATTAGATTCAAATCAGCTAATTTACTCTTAAATAATTTTTAAAATATAAACATAAGAAGTAGGGTTTTTTCTTACAGCAACAACGGAGTCTCGAGCAGCAACAGCTAAGATGTCAGCGCAAGAAACAGCAGCATTACACGACTTTTCCAACTGAGATTTGATGGTGTCAATGACTTCAAATCCCCTTACTGAATTATTATTGGGAGTTGCCCCTTTCTCTCCTGTATTTCCGTCCAGTAATATTGATGCATCACATCCCTGCACAGAGAAATGTTACAAAAGCTTGTTACTTTTCGGAGAAACAGTTTTTCTCTTTCTTTATATATGCATGCATGGATGTTCTTGTGTTTTTCATGCATACATACATACATACATACATATATATATATATATACGTATATACACACACGTGTGTGTGTATATATATATATTCATGTGTCCCAATTTATTGTTATTTGAATGGTTCTGTACGTTCTTGGTGTGGATTATCAAATGAAAGTCAACAAAAAATTGTTTACAGGGACTCTCTTACAATTACCAACATTAGGTCTCTTAATTATGTGGGAGACATAAATCACCATTAAAGAAAATAAAAAAAAGAAACCAATTAAGCAAGAAGCAAAATTAGATGAATACATGCATGGCAAATTACAGTGGGAGCGAATCCTTTAAAAGTAAATTAAATGATATTGCCGACTGCATGATGTCTTAGTCAAAAAGGCATAAATTGTTTTAGTTGTGGGCTCTGTGTGCTTTCTGAACACAAGTTAACCCGACAAAGAAAATTATTGTAAGAAAGAAAAGGAAAGGAAATTGTGAAACGCTTTAAGAAAGCAATACCTCAAAATATCATATTTCCACTAATATATATTAAGATGGTTCGAAAAGTTTCCAAGGTTGGTCGCCTATGGTTTTATTAAATAAATATACATGAATGAATATGACGTTAGATTAAAAATCACGATAAACAATCAAAACAGTATTTTAAAGTGGAAAATTGTAATGGGTAAAGCTATGTGTTTCGTCTGAGTAATATCGATCTTAGCAGCCGTGATCAAATCTAGAAAATAAAGTCATGTGCATAATCAAATTAATCCAAAACATGCAAGAAAATAAGCAGAGAAGATCAGGAATGGAGCATATAAATTAAGGGACAAATGACTTGCATTAACAAAGCAGTCATGGAAATGAAGACGGAGCAGGGATGCACCCATGCGAGGCTCGTTCGACACGGCAGAGTTCACTGCCGATTTAATGATGGAAAGGGCTGAAGGGCACGTTGTTGCATAGAAATTAGAGGATAATTGAGCAGATGTTGTGCCAACAAGAAACAAGAACAACATAATCAAGATTCTAAACTTTGCAGGCATTGATGAGAAGGAATATTTAAGAGCCATGGCTAAATGATCTAGTGGAAGAGGAGAAGGGCAAATGTAGTGAAGTTTTGGTTTGGTGCTGGCTTGGCTTAGATTCTATAACATATGGTGTATTTATATAGAGCTTTACCTTGCCTATGTATATTTTATTATTTGTTTTTGAGTCCCCGTTTTAGAGAATAATTAATAATAATTGCACAACAATAAGAACACAATTATTATAATGTGAAGAAAGAAACTGTTGAGTGGGAATGCAAGATAATTTCAATTATACCAATCAATAAAATTATATTATACATAATAATTATCATAATTAATCAATTTTTTTACACATTATAATATTTATTTTTACAATTTTCGTTAAAACTGTTTTACTAAAAATTTCCCTTATACGTAAAGAAGCATAAGAGAATGGAGGCTTACTAAGGCAATCGAAGAGTTTATATTTGTTTGAAAGTTTCACCAAGAAGGGTCAAATATAATGATATATATATATATATATATAATTTAAAATTAATATTTACTGAGAATTAATTAATTTATTTATATTTGACAATTAATGATTTCGAGTATATTATAATCATTGCGACTTTATTAATTATTCATTAAATATGGCACCTAATATTGCATTGAATAATTAATAATTTTATTTTACAATAATAATAAATTAAAATTTTATTGTATCTCAATTTCAAATTTCAAATATACTTTAATGCGGAACACTACTTCTTGTAGAATGCGAAGGATATTGGTTTCTTGGTTGATTCTTAACCAGTAAGAAACAAATGCAAAAGAAATAACAATGCTGATGATTGAAGTCGCGTAGGTGCTTTGTAGCCGACAGGTCAAGTGATACTGTTCCAAGTCTTCTTTTGATTTTGTTTTTCAATAGAAAATATATGGAAACCCGAAGAACAAGTTACACAGCTGGTTCACAATTTCTGCATATTCTTCTTTTGTTAAAAGGGCATGCAGAACAGTGAACACCACGTCAATCAAGCAAACAAGAGCTAGCGTAGACTATCATTTTCAACATAATACATATATTGCAAAAGCAAAAGCTCTACCGGGACAAGCATTTTTTCGTCGAGCTAGGCTGCTTCTGTATCTTCCATGGAAATTCCCCCTATATGTCCTAGAAGTCTAGAAGGTTACCATATCATTTTTCGTCTAAATTAAGTTAAATGAGGATGACTGAACAAGCATTGCATATGCAAATTAAGTCAAAATTGAGGCTGATGAGAATCATTTTGCAGTTAAATGAACGCAATGTCATTCACTTTCTTAATCAAGAACATATTTTGATGAGTTCATCCCTCAATTGAGAAGGCAGGTGATCAAGGTCAAGCTCTTTTTTTGGTTAACGGGTTATGTATATTTCAAAGTATTCCAGATTTAATCACTTGAGTGCTCTTGTTGACGCTGAATATTTAGTTTTAAAATTGTACCGCGCTTAACCATTTTCATTAATAAGATATTGTAAGGTTAATAATTATAATTAGATTTATCATCACGCGTAAACATAAATTAAGATTCACGGCAGCAACAACTACAAGAATTGAAAGCGAAATCAACCGTAAAAGACTACCAATAATAATAATACAGTGAGATTACTAGATTATATGCTGCTCTTTCTCATTACCCCATTCAGGGGTTAACTTAATATTTTGTATTCTTGGTAAATTTGGGCCGCTCCCAAGAAAGAAATACCTTTTATTTCTAGGCAATCTCGTGAAGAGAATTTCTGCGGAGTATCCTGTTTGGTCAATTGGAAAAATTAGTGTATTGCATATTTTATGCTTAGCGTCTAAGCCACCAAATTTACCAAATCTGTAAAGACTTGTCGAATTGCAATACTGACTTTGTCACCCCATTTATGCATTGATCAGAATTTACTGGTTGAAAACATAATTCAATTTATAATTTCAATATGATTTTCCAGTGTTATTTTATCTTATTAAGTGAGACACATATGTTTCTAAGTCAACCGGGGGCAGTAATCGATCTCAACCCAACCGGAATTGTCATCCCAATAATTGTGAAGAACATAATACATACGAAGACTTGATCAATGTAATAATTACTTTTATTCTTGTCATATTTTGAAGCAATTGACATTCGACAAAATTATTTCTACTGGGGTAGGATTAGTCATTATTCCCTCAATTTCTAATTTTTCTATCACTATTAATTCTATTAAACATATAATCCAAGGCCAATCCTTTCTTCAAATATAGAATCAGTAATTAATTTCTTAATTAAAATAGATCGTGAAAAAGTCAATACACACGTAAAAAGAAATTAGTAAAATAAAAAATGTTATAAGTTAATTAAAAATATATATAATATTATATATATTTTGTCAAAAATCATCTATGAGTTGTTGGTGAGAGGCCACATCTAATATTACAGTCAAAGTATATAACGAATTGATGCACCAAATGATATCAATGTTTATTAATCATAACTTTACAAAGAAGATCATTGAATACCGTTTTCGTGTTGGGTTTCCTCTTCTTCCTCTCCAGATTTAGTCATACAATTAGATTCTAAGCGTAGACATTTTACATTTGTTGACTTGAATTTGGGGAAGAAGATAAACACATACAGCAATGCATGCACACTGCTAGGGATGGAGATTTCCACGGCCAGCTATATTATTTGCTACCCCACACGCTTGCTTAAAGATAAAGATGTGGGTGCGTTTTCTTCTTCTTATCGGGTTATTTCCTGACAAGATAGAAATTAAAGCTACGTATCTTCAGGGATCTAATTGTTAAAATTCAAACATACTGTCATTCCTGATTCTCTTTTTGATAATTGTGCTTCATGCTTGCATTGCATGGCAAGGAAAATAACGTGTATCTATTTATGATTATTGACAATTAGCATGCATCCACATGAAATTAATTATTGATTGTTAGAAGATTTCCAATTTTGATATAGTTTGCTTAAGTAGGTTGAAACAAGAGGCCTTAATTCCATTACTATGTTAAGTAACTGCTTAATGCAAGGACCAAAAACTTCATTTTAACAATAATAGTCAAATCCATAGACATCAGCGATCCAATTTCAAATTGTTCTACAATATAAATAAACAATATTTTATAAGTATAAAGAGCTTATTACATTATGTGTGGATGTCGTTAATTGATTCAATTAATAAATTTTAATCTCGTTCATGCTAAAAGTGAAGAAGAATTTAATTTTTATTTATAATAAGAAACTTATATTAAAAATGAATCGAAATATATATATATATATATAGTTATATATTCTATTTAAATTTTTATGCCAAAGTAGGGAATTTTAGAAAAACTTGGCAAAACCAAACAATGGGGCCAAAATTTATTCTGGGGGTATACCTTTTTTGACTTTCTTTGTGTGAACCAATTTTTATTCCATGTTGACAGTAACACTTCCTGCTGCTTGTTAATTGATTGATTACTTAAGCCACTAAGTTAACATCTCTATGAATTGAATGTCTCTAATCTTTGTAATTTAATAGCATCGAAATAAGTATTACTTTAAAAGGTACATTAAGTTTTAAAATATCCAAAATGGTTAAAAATTACCCAACTCCTGCCTCGTGCGATAGTTTTTCTGAGGTGTAAGAGTAACTAGTTTGGTTGTGACTTGATATTGAACTTGGTCCAAATGGACGAAAAATTTTGAGTAACACACATCAAAAATATTATTTTGGGCCACTCATATCAATTATCTGCTACATTGAAACAAATTTCTCAACCAAAGAAACAATGTGTAATGGGCATGGGCTAAACTCAATTAACTCTCATACAGTTAGTTCTAATCTGTATATCCGAGCCAGTGAGAGAGCTAAGACTTCCCATTTTAACCATTGCATCTGCAAAATCTGTCGTGAAAGCTTCCAAATTGGAGCTATAAGCTTTCACTGTCGAGTCAGTTGAACTACCACTGAAGAGCTGCTGGTCCGAATGCAATAGTCCTTTTTGGTTCTACAAATTCTTGAAGTAAGCATTGTCTGAAGATGCTGGTGGCTTGTATCGAGAGGAGAAAGATTAATGTCACCACCAAAACTTGGAAATCTTGCTCTCAGAGATGCTGCAAATGAGGAATCAATGTTGGTTTTCGCTGTAATTCCTGTTGCGGAATGCCTTGCATCTAGCTTGGCCAATTGTGGGATCCTGATAAAGACCTGCTTTTGATTCGTTGGAAAATATGATAATGTATCATAATTAGTCAAATTTTTGTATAAAATTATATCTCAAAATTATAATATGATTCATTAACAAAGCAGTCATGGAACAGCTGAGTTCACTGCAGATTAATGGTGGAAAAGAGCTGAGGGTACGTTGTTGCATAGAAATTATAGGATAATTGAGCCAGATGTTGTGCCAATAAGAAACAAGAACCACATAATCAAGAATCTAAACTTTGCAGGCATTCATCATGAGAAGAAATGTTTAATGGCCAAGGGTAAAAGATCTAGATCAAGAGAAGAAGGGCAAAAGTAGTGAAATTTTGGTTCAGTGCGAGCTTGGTATAAAGGTGTGTGTGTGTGTGTATATATATATATATATATATATAATTGAGATGTATCATGACACGTAATGATTAATTATTGGACAATAATTTATGTATAATTTATATAGTATATCCATGACCATCGCGAGTAGAAGATTTTAGAAATTTTGATATGGTCTTGTTTAATTTAAGTAATTAGTTCGAAACTACGACCCCCCTTAATTCTACACTTTAATTTCATAAGTTAAAAATCAAATAATAAATAAGGAAAATAATTGGGAGTTCTTTAACTTTAAATAATTTTTATATTAATTTTTGATTAATACACTTTTAATAATTAAAATTAAATTTAATGTGTATAATTAATATATCATAATCAATACATATATAAAATATAATATTAATTATTTAAATATAATTAATTTAATATTGTGTAAAAAATTAAAACTCTTAATTCTAATTCAATAAATAAAAACAAGATATTAGAGTCTAGCACGTGTTGTGTAATTGCTCATATTGGCTGCAAAGGAACTTGTTTGCGTTCCTTTGTTTCTTTGTTGCAAATGTTAAGAATAGGCGAAAAAATTATTTCAATAATAATAATAATTTGTTTGCAATTCTACTGTTAGTAGGTTGGGCCGAAATTGGCCTTTGCAAACAAAGAAATAGCCCATTATATGAAGTAAAACTTGGCACGTTAAAGAGTGGGATTAAGTCATTAAGAAGAACAGGATGATGCTTGCTTGACTATTAAGGCATTACTCTTCTATTACCATTAACTTTGTTAGAGAGACATTTATATTAGCGACCGCAATTTAATCGGGTATTTTAGATTTTCGATGATATCCCATTAAAAAATTTATTTGATATCCAAACTTTATCAAATATTATATAGATTTTAGTTTTAAAATTAGATAACCGAAATTAATTTTGGTTGATTATGGTTTTGAATATTGAATATTCGATATTGGATAAAAATAAATAATAATAGATATATTTTGTTGAAATAAAACAACTAAGGAGATTGAGGTTTGTGCTATAACTCATGGAGACACAATAATAGTTATGTTTTACTAATGAAGTTATATGATAATAACTTATAATACTAATGTATTTTTGAAGATTTAAACGGCCTACACCCAGAACTAAGGAATGGTTTGGGCCAGTGGCATTATGAGGAGGAGCAATGCTAAAGGCATCCCACAAACATTCTGATTACACTCCTTGGTGGAAAATGGAACAACCCCTCATATTGCTTTAAAATAGTTGTATTCAATAATAAGAGTTGTATCTAGCTATGCTAATTTTGATATTGATTGGTAACATTGTTTTTGGATTATTTCGGTTGATTTTAGATATTTGATTTTTTGGTTGATTTTAGATACGGATATTAAATATATGATTTTTTTTTCAGTTATAATTATATTATGGATATTAAGTATATTAGTAAGAATTAGATTATGAATATTGAATATTTCAATCAAATTCGAATTCGAATATTTCAAAATTTTTGGATATCCTATCCGGTGCTATCCATGATTTATATACAATAATTTAAATAAAAAATTAAATGATAAATTTTGAATCAACTGTTACACTCTTATAATACTGAATTTCTTATTAAATTAGCTCTATTCGGATAATCAGTTTCCCAAATTACCCCAATTCATATAAAATCAAAAAATCTAGAGATTATTATTATTATTATCACAAGAAAGCTAAGAACATTATAATCTTATAGCCCCTCGCCTAAAAAGGTTTGCATATAATTAGAAATCTCTCTATAAACTACATTGTGGGGGACATGCCCCCAACATTCATCATGCAAATCAGGAATGTCCCCCTATACTTTCCTAGTATCTTATTATTATGTCTAGTAAATAGTTCATTTAAGCATTGTTTCATCATTTCATTCTAAGATTCCTTCTATAAAAACTCCAAGATCGCGCAACTTATAGCCAAAGTTTTTGCATTTTGATGATTATATTTCCACACATATTACCTCGAAGAGCTCCAACGCAGTTGACTTTTCCAAGCACATAATCATTTCAATTTGGGAATTAAAGTTATTATATTGTTTTCATCTTGTTAGCCTTATTTAGAATTAAAGAATTTCGCTGTACGTTGATAATCTTAGCTAGCTTACTACGTAAGCACGTCTTGTTTCATGCTGAGCAATTGGGTATATTAGTTACAAATCTTGGGACCAATTGGGATTGAAGAAAAATCATAATTGTCTTCAAATAACATTAATTAACTCATAAAATTTAGGTAACATCAGAGTACTAATTAATTTTAGAAGTAAAGTTAAACCATAACAGAAACAAACGGGCCCTTAATCACTCGTTCACTTGTCACTGCATTTATGTGCATATATATATATATTAGAAATCAACCTTCGTTATAGAATGCTGGTGCAGCGATTTCACCACAAAACTAGCAGCCGATTGTTTCATAGTAGGAGAAATATACTTAACATAATTAATTAATATGCAACGCCCTAGTTGTTACCAATGTATTATAAAACAATTACTGATTAAACAGCCAATTGCATCCGTTTCCTCCTCGAGATTTGCTTCTTTTTTTGTCATTCCATCAAAATAACAAGATTAAACAAACATAATGTGAATTAATTTATGATAAATAGTCTAATGAACAAGGTTAAGCATGGTGAAAGTCAACTTTAATTGACCTATATAATTCTTCTGAATACACGTTGAACACTTATGACTAAATCTTTCTGATACTCTTTTCCAAAAGGCTAAAATCATTGGACTTGATCAAGAAGAAGTCAAGCTATGAATACCACGTTGTGATTGATATTAAAATTTGCTGAATTCTATAAACCAATATTATGCAACGACACTAGTTGACTTCACCAATATTATAACGAAAATTGTGCATGTAAATAAAAATTTAAAATTTCCATTATGGGCTAAACATATATATATATATATATATATATGAATGGTTTTCGACTGAACAGTAGTTACCTACTTCTTCAGTTCCGTGTGTAGACTGAGTTTGGTTGAAAAGATAATTTAATATTCAATAATGCAGAGGTAGCTTATTTCTTAGAAGAACTGATCACCTCCCTTCATTAGTCTAATCTTTTTAGACTCAAAACAATGGGATGACTTAGAGACACAAGAGGAAACAATATTTGATGGAATATTTCTTTAATTTGCTCAATTATTCTTCTGAATCCTGTACATTCTTGATAGCTCGCAATACTGCTTCTTTCACCACTTGTGCATCAATGCCCTCAGCGTTTCCTTGAATGTTCTGCTAGATATCAACAAATTGTGCGAATCAATATTTAAAAGATTGCCACCAGGCAGAACCATATGAGTAGTGAAAGGAGGATATCGAGTTGCAACAAATGGAATAGAAATACAGATAAAAGGGGGAAAATGTTCTCTAATGGGAACCACCCATTATCGTGTCAGTACTTGCGACTAAGAATCCGAAATGTGTGGTTCAAAACTAAGTTTGTATAACTCACGAGATGAAATAGTTTTCCTAAGTACAAAATTACACGATGTTTTTCAGAAGTATGTATCCGAAATTAATGTGCATATGTGCCATGGATATTATGAGATGAGTACAAACTACGATCAGATTAGAATTAGATTGAAATGAGCATGAAATTAAAAGACGAAAATTGCGTCCTTACGTCTCCTCCAACAGCTTCTAGTTGGAAACTGTCTGAACAAGAAACCCTAGCATCGAGCACATCAAGACCCAGTTCCTCGAAGGCTTCCAGTATGGAAACAAGTAAGCCTGAGCAATTCTTTTCTGAATACACATTAATAAGGAAACCCTTTTCTAGGGTTTCTACTGTAACCTGCTGAAGCACCACAGAGACAAGTAATTAAAGGGTATGTAATCCGTAGTTAGTTGGCCCTGGAAAGAAGTGTTTTAAATCAAAATTCGTATGTAAATATCTACTCAAGGAAAAAAAGAAGGATACGATTGCAGTTAATATGCACCATAGGTAACGAATTTTGGACTGTTGAAACTTCTGAGGTTCCGACTTCTTGGTTCAGACTTTCTACTTTCTGCTTCAATTCCTCTATATATTTGGACGCGTCTACTATGATCGAGGCTTTGTTCATCTATCAAACACACAAATTCAACAAATCAATAATCAATTAAATAAAAGATGTAATATATTTTCGTTCTGGTCTCACCGTCAACGATACTTTTTCACTCTCATATAGTCTCAATTTAAGATGAAACTTGTTCTATATTTAAAGCAGGCTCTCCTGCCTTAGGGTTTCTATCTTAACCGATGCCAGAGAGCGGTATAATAAGAGAAGAAATTAAGCCCAGTGAAATGGAGTGCTTAAAGAGTTTAGGGTTATTACAGCACTGGAGTTGGTAACATCACGAAGCAGCATCAACTTGTGGAATAAAGCAGCTTTCTTTCGCTCCCAGGAAGACATGCTTCTTGTTCTGCCTTTTCTTCTCTCTTTGCCCATGTTTTCACCGTGAGCTTTAGGGGATTTTAAAGAGGAGATAGAGCTCACAAACAAACATAATTTCTTGTTCGTTTGCTGCATGAGTGCCTTCATTTCCCCACATAAAATTAATTATTACATTGATAATATGAAATTTACCCAATTGACCCCAACTCCTCGTGACAAGGATTGTTTACATTTATTATAAACACATAAGCTTACGTATTTTCTTCAAAATAATTTCAAGAATTTCACATTATATTCTGGGCAAACTTTGTCCTAATTATTCCCATTGGATTGATGGTTTCAACAGCAATAAAGATAAGACTAAAAATTTACGTGGGTATTAATTAATTCAACGGATAAAATTTCGATGTAACAGCTTCAGTTTTTGTTGCATCAAAAGCTCTAAACATGTAATGAAGTAAAGTTGATGAAAAATTACAAAGTTAGAGGGTAAATGGAGAATATGTGGGCAGGGGCAATTAGGTATATATAAGGAGGGATAATATTAACTCTGAGGAGGATGACATATCTGCATGAGGGACAAAAGGGTGACGGCGAGGGAGAGAGATAATAAAGCTTACCCGTGAGAAAGAGAAGTAGTTTTGGAGGGATTGACAGCTAAACAAACATTGACGCTTCCTTCGATGCTTTCGATATATTCCTCTCTTACTCTTTACTTTGTTTCTTCCATCTATATTTCACGAGCAGATTCTTTCCACTTAAACGCGTACAATTCTAACCTCAGGAGGAAGACTATCTCTCTCTCCAAGTGGAAATCTTTTTACTTTACTGTTCTTCCCAAGAAATGGGTGTGAAGTTTGTCACATACACCTTCATTCCAACTTCACTAATGACGACTTTCCATTGTCTATGAAAGGCAGCTTCAGCTTGATCAGTATTAATATTTCAGTTCATCCATGTGCTAGTAATTGATTCGTTCAGAAGATCATATATGCGGATAAATAGAGTGGTTCATATCATGGATTAATCTTAGTCAAACAATTGACAATTGCGCAAACATAATTTTGTTTGTTAAAACTTATTATATGGTATCGTAGTATAATTGATTTTTGATGACCTTGTGTTCAGATTCTTCCAATAGTTATTTTATTGATTGATTAAAGATTATAATAACTTCGTAGAGCACAGTGATTATTCTGTGTGAATTACCATTTTTGCATAGAATTTTGCCATGTCGAAGACTACATAATTTCTTTCTTAGAATAGCCATGATGTAACAGTGGCTGCCGACTGCATAAAATATATTTTATTAGTCACACTTTATGGATAATAAGTGAACAAGTATGGTTCTAGTAACTATGCTTTCTCAGGTTGCATATATTGTTTCTAGTAACTTTGCTTCTCGGGTTGTACATGTATGGTTCTAGTAAAAATGCTTTCTCAGCTTGCTATCTGATTGACTAGATGGGGGCAGCAGGATGGTCATTTTCGACACCTAAATTAAGTTAGAAACTAAACTTGGGAATTGATTACGTGCAATGCATCCTAGCTAACATGATCAAACGTATATGTACAAATACATGATGCACAGATGTATAAACGAAAAGATTTTACATTGCAGCTTCGATTTAAATTTCTAGCATTATTGGCTCCATTCCATACAAACAAATCATTACTGTGTACCCTATTCACATGTGTGGCCTTTAATCATCACAACAAAACAATTCACCACATAAATATAAACTGCTCCTAACTTGTCTGTTGCCCTAGTTCCAATTTTGCAGCTCATAGGGTTTTTAGGAGTCTAGGAGCTATGAATTTACCCTATAATTTTTGTATTTCTTCCCATATATTAATTATTGAAATTATGCATATAATTAATTAAGATTTAATATTACAATCTCGAGTTTATAATTAATCATTGTTTATTGAATATCAACATTGTGAAATTCCTCATCGAAGTTGTTCCATGCACAATTTTTTCTGGTGATAATCAAAACTTTTCTTCCTACTTTTGCAAGCAATTGGAGATGGCCCCCAGCAAATGAATTATTTCTATGGCATCATGCTGGAGGACTATTATTTCAAGAATAATCAGCAACACGTGTTCTCTTTCTTTCTTGATAAGTGTAATGATTGTGTGCTAGGCATGGTATCAGTGAAGTTGATGTAATCTTTGTTTTTTTCCTCGACCGAATTAATTCCAGTTTCTCTTCGATATTAGGCTGGATGAATTGGTTGATAATTGGACCACAAATCCTCTTGGAAATTAAATTCCTCATCAATTACTTCATCCTTTTGTCAATTGAGGGTGACTTTGTGCTTATCAGCATAAATCTTAATCGTGTTACAAAATCAATTATAGTGGAGAAAATACGCATCCAGCGAACCTGACCACAAGATATCCCAATATGTATCACAACTGTAGTGTAAATTTCTTCGCGAGTTCAATCCCCATGAGCTAATCATTTTAAATTTCCTTGCTTAATCGAGATTTGTTCCCAAAAGAAGAGTGTAAAAATGTTAATATATTACAAAAGCCATGGGTAAAGAAGGTGATAATACTAGCAATCAGGAATAAAAGAGAAATCATAATAAATTTTGTTTTTAAATTTAGGGTCTGATTCAACCAAAATTCAAAACGAAAGGAGATATATGTGGGATATGATATTCAGAAAATTTAGTCGGCATATCTTCCATATTCTATGATCGTGAAATCGTAAACCCTAAGTTTTATCTATACCAACAAAAATTAATAGACATATATATTGTCAGTCACTGCTGCCACGCCCCAAATTTTGGGTTTTGGTAATTGCAAACAAATGGGAGTTTGTAGCAATTATTCTTACAAGATTTCATAGCTGTTCTCCTATGATCTGAGAAAATAATTAATTATATTGTGTATCAGCTGTCAGCGTGTAATGCAGTAAGGGAGTAATGCTTTAGAATAAATCATAGTATTTATGACATGCTAAAGCATGATACGATATACTTGTCGTTACTATGTTGCATAGAAATTAGAGTATTAAAAAATTGATGCGTATTGTTGGTGCAATGGTGATCTGTCCACCACAATTTTTCTGACTAATATCAGGAAAAATATATTGAGTGAAGAGAAGTGAAAATGCATGATTGACTGTCCAATCAGACAATACGGATATTGCAACAAATAGTACTGCTGATTTTGGAAAGGTGTCTCGTGACAGAACCTTTATATTTTCTGAACTTACTTTTCTGGCAAATGAGATTCCAATCTCTTGAAGATTGAAACGCTGAGGGACAACCACCTTAGCGTAGGCAGCAGGCACAGACAGTCATATAGATATATACAAAAGTTGAGAAACAAAACCCTAGGTTCTAATCATGACATGTCGACTTGACACATGAAAATTTTTTACTGACACGATATAAGCGGTAATGATACAGCCACTAAAACTTTTGATTATATGCTTAACTTTTTATTTACACTTCAAATTATATAACTATTGTATAGATTTTGTGAATAATTTAGGAAATATTATCAAAAGTTTACTTGCATGACTCTCATTTGATACAGAGCTAGTACAGTAATAATAAACCTATCACGTGAGCATTGAAGGAACATAAACTCTCTTAAACAACTGCACAGATAACAAAGATACAAACATTTCAAAGTCCATAATTAGTTCATTTGCATATAAATTTTTATTACTGAAACATTCTTCTTCAGGCACAAAAAAGCTTCATTTAAATTGGGGCATGCGTTGCATATTTCTATCATGTATTAGCTACAGGAAAGAAATGAACTCTTAATTTTTAAACACCAAATACGTTGAAGTTGAAAAGTACCCCATGTCTCTGAAAGAGTTTGGGAGGACAATAAGTTCAAATTCACAAGACCTGAAGGACTTAATGAAACTCTTTCATTGTAGGATAACTAGTGATTTAAACAAACAGGTCATTTTCCATTTGGAAAGTGGCTTATGGCTCCCATCAACCTAGCAATCAAGAACAGCTTTATTATTATTATTTTAATTTTCAGCCCTAACAGTAGCAAACAGACAACGCAAAACCGTATGCTCTCATTAATCAACCAAGCTTCACAATCTCTTGACAGCTATACATATTTGTCCATACTGAAGTCTACAATTCAAATATTATAACTCTAAAACACATCAGATAACCTATCAGATTAATATTACTGACAGCTTTCGTTCTACTGTTATTGGTTCTCACGGTCTAGCTGAGCTGATTTCTGTGGTTGCTAAGGCATGGCAATTGTATGTCCATAAATGGTTAAATCTTGCTGAAAACTTGTGGGGTCTTTGATTGTATGACAACTGATATATAAATCTGTTGTGACGTGAGACTTTGTGACAATTAAGGGTTCACGGGCTGTGTTTTAGTTTCGAAAGAGAACAATTTGAGATCGAAAACCTTTAGGAAGGGCGAAGAAAATTGATGGATCAGCATATTGTACAAAGAGTCTGTGTCTGAATTCCTCACATGTGGGATGCTCAGCAAATCAAATCCAGAGATGAAATTGAAAAACAATAACCCAAACTGAATAATAGCCCTAAGATCTTTAAATTTAGCAAAGGACCATCATCTATATATAATGTAGGACCAGTAGGCCACTAGACAGCTAAGATTACTAATTTGAAATTTTGAGATGTTTAATCCCCCACAAAATAGGAGAAAGAGTCCTTTCTGTCTTCGAGTTAACACGGAAAAGATCAATACAGCTGCTAGCTGGTTTTTCAAAATGCTGATGCAATGTACAAAACGAAGCTTATTGCGGAATCCTTCAAAGAGTTTATTTGAAGCGACAGGGTACCCACTACACCCATTTAAAAAAAATAAGCATCCATATGTCTCGTTTGAATTGTATTTCCATTTTCCAATCTTTCGGATACGTACGTGATTTTAAAGACAAATGGGCAGAGCTTTAGTTTTCAAGAACTGCACAGGACGATTAGTTTAAGTTATGGATCTTCTAGCTAGTCCTTTTGGCTTATAAGAAATATATAATATATGCAAAGCTTCGCTTAGGAAAATATCGAAGAAAGTTTATGACTTGACTACCATATAAGAAATGCTACCAAACATCACGAAGCTTACTCCCCTTCTCTTTGAAGATTGCTATATGAATTGAATTTATTAATAATATGAGGTGAAATGGGTCTATGAAAGATCATATTGTTCCACTTTACATATTTCTCAATTCCTTACGAAAGAAGAAGTTGTGATGATGAATGAGAATTATAACTTAATGGGCAGCAATATCGGTGATGAGATATTCATAGAGTATATTTAGGGCAAAAATCAATAGATTACCATGATATTTCTGTTTAATTTCAACTAAATTACCACTTTGCAAGAGTCATCACCTAACATTTACAAAGCTAAAGTAATTAACATATATTAAGGGTGGAATCGGAACCAAAACTTATCCTAAATAAATTCGGTTCTTAAATTTTAAAATCAAAACCTATCTTATTTAACAGAGCACCCTATATTACGGTTTCGATTCGATTCTAGTTCAATTAAAGGGTTCTATGTTTATTAAATGAGTATGAAATTTTCTTGAATAAAAATAATTAAAACTAAATTGTTATATGATATGTGAAAAAAGAAGATATAAAACCGCTAAAATGATAATTCAATAGCAGAGTTAACTTTGTTTAATAGACAAAACATTAAGATCAGATCAATAGAAAACAAAGTTGAGCCTATCAAGCAAAATGAAATAAATGATCTTATTAAAACTCTTTCGAAATAGAAATTTTTGTAACAATGAACATTGAAGTGATTTCTCTATAAAGCATCACATGCTTATTGACAATCTCACTAATTCTGTCTGTATATTTTATAGAAATACATTTATCGCCTCAAATGCAGTTAAAATACAACTTATAAGAATCATTAAGTATCAAAACAAGCAAATTATTAAGTAAATTGCAAACTAAAAATAATACTTCTCCAATTGGTGAAGACTTCCTAAGATTATAAAGACCCAACATAGTAGCTACACTAAACAATTCTTATGTTATAAGAATAAAGGAAACATAAAGCCTCATAAAAAAACCATAATTCTTCCATTTCCAAGTAAGAGTAGTACTTAGTCAACTATAAGCAAAAGCAAATAAGACTGGTTAATGATAGCTTCCTTCCAAGCAATCAATGATCATTTCTCACTTTGTTTTCAATATCTAACCACATGTTAAGTGACACTATGATTTTCACTAATAAACCGAAAAGTACATAATATTCACACCAGCTAATGCAAAATTTCAACTATATTGTTTACAATATAACAATTGAAGAAGCATCCAACTTCCATCCACATAACATAGTTATCAAAGAAAGGCAAACCAGAATACATAAGCATAATGATAAATACTCAAATGCAAATAATAAATCATTAAATGCATCCTATTACACAACCATATATTCTAATGCAAATAATAAATACTCAAATTCAAATGATAAATCCTCAAAAGAAATATGCATGACAATGGAACAACAATAGCAATTCAACAACCAACAATGCAACAGCAGCAACAAGCCAACAACTAAAAAATTTTGTAGTAGCAGTAATAGCATTACCTACAATATAACAGCAATATCAAAACCAACACCACCAACAATATCAAGTAAATTAATATGATAAAAAATGCAATTATATAATTAATCTTACCAAAATTATATCGTTCAGCATCTTCAAGCAATTATTCAATATTTATAGGTATTCGACGCAACTCGTAACCAATCTTAAGTACAAATTAATGACTACAAAACTTTTAAAGCTAAGCAACTTCGAAATGGATCAAGCACACGACCAAATGTACTAAAAGTTTACTCTAAGGCAATAGTAAACACGGAAATCGCCAACACATTTCTTGCAATATAAGAAATAACTTTGTACTTGAACCTATTACTTTTCCACAAAGCTAAGATATTAAGATTTTCTCGCCATCTTTACAAGCATTTTCAAAGTACTTTTCCAACTCTAATTTAGGCTCCATATCTTCTTCATATCTTATAAACCTTATTAATTTATCTTGAATATATATGTCATCATCATTACCACTAACACAACCACTCTCCTCTATCACACTTAGACTTTGAGATACATTACTTAGTTTTGAACTTCTGTAACCACATTCATAAAACTCAAACAAATGTTACAAGACATCATTAACATGTGTACATTTCTCTTGCACTTTTGCAGTATCATTACCAAAAGTTTCTTATAAAAAAATATTGTCACATGCATCTTATATATAGGATCCAAAACAGCTGCAATGACAACTATAACGTTTGTTCTATCAACATTATCATAATACTTATCAAACTTTTCTTTCATTTTCAAACACATACTTCTAACGAACGGATCTGTATCATTTTTTCACTCATTCATGCAACTAATGATGGAAACAATATCATAAACATAATCGTTAGAAATAAAATATAATGATCCCGATAATTTTTTAGTGGCAACATAGAATTTCTTTAAAAATCTTGTCAAAACTTTTGCCTTTTGCCAATCTTCCCAAGTTGGAACACTGTCATCACTCTTCAATTCAGACTTATAGGTTGTATCATCATCCTCCATCCTATCAAATGCTTTTTGAAATATTATAGTTATCTCTAACATTAAGTAAGTAGAGTTCCACCTAATTGAAACATCAAGCCAAACATTACCATTATTAGTAATCTTTTCTCTCTTAACACATAATTTAAATTGTTGGACCCTCGTAGGAAAACTCTTTACATATCTCACCACATTACGAATCTTACTGATGAAGTTTCTAATTTTTCCAAGCTCATCCTTAACAATCAAATTCAAAATATGAGCAACACATCTCATATAGAGATAATCCCTATCAAAAACTAAGTTTGAAAGTTTACCATTCAAATATGCATTTGCCACATCATTAGAACTAGTATTGTCTACTGTAACCATAAACACTTTATCATCAATTCTTCAATCTTGAATGCATAATTCTATCATTTTTCCTATATCTTTCTCTTTGTGACTAGACATTTCAACAAAATTCAATTTTTTTTTTTTTTGCAATTGCCCATCATCATTAATAAAATGTGCAATAAGACATAGATAACTAAACTTTTGAATAGAAGTCCAAATATCTATAGTTTAAGCAATTCTTACATTCATGGATTTTAAGCATTCTTGCAAACTAATCTTCTCATTCATATATACTTTCATGCAATCTCTAGTAATAATAAAGCGAGAAATAATTTTAAATTAAGGTTGTAAAGTACGCACAAATTCCCTAAAACCTTTGTGTTCTACTATAAGAAAAGGCAGCTTGTCTTTTTAATCTTTTCAGTAAGCATCAGTCTACAATACTCTTCATCAAATTTTCATGTGGTAAGAGTACTATCTTTATCAGTGCCACAAGGCTTATCTACAAGCAACTTTTGCTTCTTATCCATATTATAAGGATACTTAAAACATCTATCATCATATTTTCTCATTACAGAAATACCCCATTAAACTTTGTATGCTAATATCTTCCCACAATAATTACATTTTTTATTTTCAATAATATCAGTATTTAGATTATTTATACGCTACAAATGATCCCACATATTAAAAGTATTTTTATAAGTTTGAGATACTTGAGAAGTAGCTTGATTATCTTCACCACTGATATTCATTTTTGCTCTTGCAAATTTCTAAAATTGTAAAAGATATGTATTTTAGATTAATAACTCTAAAATTCTCACAAACTAATAAAAAATAAAACATAAACTATTACCATCACCCTATACCAGAGACGCAAATCCTATTCAAGAACTTACAACCAATAAAAAGAAATGAAACATTCAATTACATACAATCAAAAAAGCAAAACCCACTATAATTCAAACCTATAAAATAACAAGGACACTTATGGTGCAAATATCTAAAATCCAATTCATCATAATCAAAATAAAACACAATTATAGTTAACATATACAACCAAATCAAACGGGCTACAAGGAAATTACTCCGACCACCTTAAATCAACTTCATGAGTTCACAATCCATTACCACCATTCAGGCTCATGCAAGGTAACATCCTTTTTTATGCATTAACATAGGATTCTAATAAACATTTACATAAAGAAAGCACTTCCACTCCTTTAAATTGAGTTTTAAAACAACCTATTATACTAATAACAATAAACACAACAAGCACTGTAAAAGGTAACAAACCACCTTTTGCCTAGTCTCAATCTCAATCATTTTTTAAATAGGATTATTCATTTTAAAGCAGAATTATATTCAAAACCTGGCTTCAAAAAGTAGTTACAAAATACCAATTAAAAGGTGTTTATACTATCATAGAATGATATCAATTCCCAAATTAAATTTTTCCCAAGGCTTAATAAGCTTCCCATAATCAACTACTACTTGATTACACCAACTGCGAAACTTGTTCACTTTATATATAAAGTAAAAGAATAATTCAAATCCATAAAATAACAAGGACACTTATGGTATAAATACCTAAATTCCAATTCAGAATTAGAATAAAATACGATTCATAGCATTTCATCAAAACTAATAACACTGTAAATAGAAGTTACTTCTCAATTCCAAAGCAAACATAAAATCCAAAAAAACTCAAAAACACTATAACCTTAACGGTAATAATGACCAATCAAAATATAAATTGCAGCTTTTGCATTAACAAAACCTAGAGAAAATACAAAGACATAACTCTATGTTTCTTCAACGTGCAAGACTCCAACAAAGAACAACATGAAACAATCAAATTAACCATACCCAGATGAAAAATCCACAAGAAAAAATAAAACTATATAGAAACATAAACCAAAGGCTAAAAAGAGAGAAAATAACAACTTTGGAAACAATGTCTTCACATAAAGCTTTTGCAATGCTTACAGATATAAATTGTCCTTTCAAAAGTCACCATAAAAAAAAATTCTATCATTCTTCACTCTTTAAACAAATATTTGAATTCGAGACGATTCTAGCAATTGGCTATAAAATTGAAATTTTGAGAGATTTGTCGTCGCCACGCACCGTTTTAGAGTAGAAATTGTAAGAAATTGATAGATAAGAGAAGATTCGAGATAGCGAGAAAGGAAGAAATTGATAGATAGATAAAAAATTGAAAGAAATTGATAACAGTAATAGTTGAGATTTCGAATGAATGGAATTAGGATTAGGTTTTGTTGTTTTATTTTTCTGGGCTGAGTCAAGTTGAATTTGGGTTAGGCAGGTTAGATAAAAAAGGTTTGGTTTATCAGTTCGGTTCCATAAGATAGATAACCGAAACTGAATCGAAATAATTTGATTTTCTATTTCTAAAGCTGGAATCAAACCTAAATTAACCGATTTCGGTTCAAAAATTGGATCAATCAGTTTGGTTCTATAAGATACAGAACCGAAACTGAATTGAAATAATTCAATTTCCTATTCCTAATACCAGAACCGAATCTAAATAAACTGGTTTCGGTTCAAAAATCGAACCGGCTAGTTTGGTCCTCTAAGGTCCCTGAACCTATACTCACCCTTGACATATATTGAAAAGGAAAAAAAAAAAGAATCAGGAAGTAAACTATAACATCCCTCAAACTCGAGATGTTATCGGCAGGTGATAGAACCACTCTATCACCCTAAGCCTTACACAACTTGTCTAAATATCAATATAATACATTAATGCACAACATATTTTATAAACATATTTATACAACTCAATAGGTGATATGCCTCCACTGACACTATATACAATACAAATGCTTACATTACAATACATAATGGACTAAACATACAAATGATTAACTATGCTCATAAATACAATATTCGAAGTCAAACTGGACATCATGTGACTTAATGAGTGATACAACTCTATACATGTCATAGACTCATTAACCCTGGTGATTGCGATGTGTACCCTCTTCTCAGCTCATATCTTGCTGGTTTTGAAATAATTTATTAAATATAGAATCCTACAAAACTGGAGAATAGAAAGGGTAAGTCTAAAAAGACTCAATGAGTGGACGCTAATATAATAAAATATTCAAATCAAAAAATTAAATTTTTTTCCGCAAATGATAAAACTTAGAATATATATAATCCGTATTATACAATAAATTTTCTATAATTAATTCACTGTGGAACTGTAAGGTCATAAAACTAAAATTTACATCACATACAATATTTTTCGCAGTGACAACATCAATTTCATCACCATCAATGCATTCACAAAATTTCTATGGTATTTAAAGGCATTACGTATCGCTGTTCCCCTAAATATATATATATATATATATATATATATATATATATATATACAACTCTGGTATCTAGGGGCATTACGTATCGTCGTCCCTTTGGATATATTTCTGTAATCTCTGGTATCTTAGAGCGTTACGTATCGCTGTCTCCCAAGTCATTGTCACTACTCTCAGGAATCCAGGGGTGTTATGTATTGTCATCCCCTTGGTTCCAAATTAATAGTTACCCATGTGCACATGGTTTTTAAAAATAAATCAGCTTAGTAATGTTCCAAACCATCTTAGAAAAAATAATAATTCTATATTCATGAAATAAATAAATCATATTTGAAAAACAACAATTTGCATCAACGTCTCTTTCTCACCTGTCATCTTCCAATTCACCATCTGTAAGTTTATAGTATTCTTATATCTCATCAACATTCTAAAAAACAGTTTTAACAACAATAATAATAACAAGTCCCATAAGGCCATAATTTTATTATTCATAAACTTTATAAAGCAATGATCAAAGTATACTTATAAATTTAATTGAACTTTCAAGCATATGTATTTCAAATATTGGCACAACTTAAGCACACATTAGTCATATCATATAACAATACTATACTGTTGCTTTGATTCATACATAAATCATATATATATATATATATATAAGTGCTAACCTTCCATCTTAGTATCCCTCTCTCACATATCATTGCCTAAATCGCATTCCATAACTTTACAATATTCCACTTACCATCAACATTCTCGAAAACAGTTTCAACAATCATAACAATTTTGACACTTAATAGTCCATAACTAAGTCAAGTTTTAAAATTTAATTTAATCTGGACTATATATATTTCAACCTTCTATTTAAGTAGCAATTTTGTATTCATACTTTGAACTTAACTAACTAAATTAACTATACATAATCAACAAACAAATCTTAGTATTCTTTCTTAAATAACGCCGTTCCAAATCAATAATTCATACTATTACCATATTTTAACACATTAACAATTTTTTCCACAACTGTTTCCATGATCATCATAGTTACACTTCTAATAAGCAATGAATATTGCAACTTTAAGAATTTAATCAGATTCCTCTTCATAGGTCTTTCACTATTAAATGTAAATAACTATTCAAAAAACATAACTATCCACTCTTATTTGCACCTTAAAGCTCCATTATAGGCTATATGTGGTAGTTACAGAAATATCACATGTATATATATAATATATCATATATATATATATATATATATACATTGTGTCACGCCCCCCGTATGTGGGTTCCACTCGTAGTAACCGCCACAGACTCTCAAAACACATTCTTAAGCCTTAAACATGTCTCTCAGACCTGTAAGGCTACTTAGGTGCTTGTCCCCTATATAAATCATTCAAATAAACTTGTCTCTTCAAGACATATTCTAATCATTTTATAAGGAAAAGTATATTTAATTCACAATTATTACAGAGAACTTAATAAGATACAATATTTTCTATTCATAATTAAATACATACAACAGTTTTTCAAAATACATCAAATGGACTAATTTAAATAGTTTGTGAGTTAAGGAGGAGAATGGTACCTGAGGAACTTATGCCCTTGATTGATCACCACCACTAATTATCGTTATTGGCTACACTTGATTTACTAAAACTGAAAGGTGAGGGGGTGAGTATATGGGGATATATTCCGTGATTGGGTAAAAATATATTTTTAAGAAAATAATCATAGATACTTTTAAAATAATTCATTTTAACAAACTGTGGCCTATTATTCAAAATAAATAGGTTAGCTTTCTTTCTCGGTGGATACCTTAGCCATGGTAACCTTGAGACCGTCAGTAAGCTTTATGTACGAAAAACAATATTCATTTGATAAAATTAATTCTTTTTAAGATAAATAATGCAAGTTAATTTCCAAAACTAACCACCACTAATGTTGGCCTCAAGTAGTCATATAGTGATACTCATAACTATCCTCGACAATCCCACAGGTGAGCAACTTCATATCATTATCACTTATATAACTACAGCGCACTCACCTAGGCAGCCTCTCATAAGTCCGTCCCTAGGCTACTACCTTATAACTACAGTCACACACAAATCTTGGTCGTCCCGGTCATATCACCAATACAATCCACATGTAATCCGTGTACACAAATATTTATAATCATTTCATTTTCAACAACACTGTAAAGCTCGCATTTTCAATATCAAACTTGGCCTCATGGCAAATTATATGTTTATTCAATCCACAAGCTATCCAAGTATATTGTAAAATAACAATAATAAAAATTATTTCTTACTTCGTAAAACAATAAGTCTTATAAAGCAGTTTTAAAAGAACATAAAGCATGTAAGATTAATTCACTCACTGCTAAAAAGGGTCACCACCACCACAATTCATTCTCGCACCCACTAGGTTCTACTATCGGGTGTTCGACACCTAATATCATATAGGCGTAATCTGATAAATATTAATATTCTAATTAATTAACAATCATGTACTTCATGCAACGATTGTGAATAATATGTCCACAATTCATTGGTTTGACACATTTTATATTATGAGGCTTTCTAATGGTCATTTATTTGATTTTCAACAACGAAATCCCATAGGGGTAATCATTCATAATTTACAATATTGTCTAAGATGACTATACCTATTCTCAACAACATTTAACATGAATAAGTCATCATAAACTTCCATTTATCGAAACTCTCCACAAATCTACATTTTCATTAAATAGAGATATAATTATTCTAAACGACAATTAACGCATATTCAATGTCATATTCTTCCAATTATCACCATTCAATATAATTCGATGTTTTCTAGGTGAAAATCAAATTAAATTTGGATGAATAGTAAACCATAACATTTTAAATATTGCAAAATGTTAAAATTGAGTCTATAATGGGTTAATAGGCTTACTAATAACTTATCTAAGCTCTTAGGAACCTTAATTTGTCGTTTACACACAAAAGCCCTAAATTTGATTTGAAACCTATTTTTCTTCTTCGCTTATTCTTGTCTTTTTTAGCCCAAATGTGGTACCATTACAAAGAGAAGAAGTTAGGGAGTAATTTGGTGACGGAAATTTATAAGATAATCGAAAGAAATTTAAAAAATCAAGAGAAATGAGAGGGAAGAGAGAGAGACGTTTTGGGGAGGAGGAGAAGAAAATTTTTTATGGTTTTGAAGAGTGAGAGAAGCTTAAAGAACTGTTGGGACAATGGGTATATGTAGATAAAGGGTGAAAATGCTAAAAAGACCTTAAAATTTTTTAAAAAATCCCCAAAACTTCATATTTTTGCAGTAAACTAGTCGACTTTTTTCGAAAACAGTCGATCGGATTGCTACAATACCTTAAACAATATCGTAAACAATACTGTTATAATACTATAATATCTCCAAAACACACATTCTGTAGGTCAACCGGATTTGCTACAGTAACTTGGTATAGTGCCCTCCCTACAGTAACTTAATTTTCTAATGTTTGAAATTCTTGCAATTTGGTCTCTGAAAACCTTTCAATTTGATCCATTTTAAGATTTTAAAAAAATACAACAAAGTCCATATTAATCATTCGTTAAGCCAACTTAAGTTTTTCTAAGCCAGCTTATGTTAGGTTTCATAATCAAGATAGGATAAATAAATAAATGAATATATGTATATTTTACTTCTATAAAACTAAGATAACTTGAATTACTACAAAACCCAAATCAAAATTTCTATTCCGATCAATCCAAGTGATGTTTACTACGCAACGAGTGAATTTAAACTTGCAATGTGCTAAATTGGCAAGGTAACGCTACTTAAATTTTTGATGACATACTCTATTATGAGTCTAGTTTCTACTCTATTTTACGGATTTGAATTTCTAATTTGATTACTCAAGTTATGAATAATTTTTAACATACTATGCAAACAAGATAGGGTGCAGAGTATAACAGGACAATCCTCTTTTCGAATTTTTTGGGCATACATCTTTTAATGAAAATTTTTAGTTTTCAACTATGTTATTTTCTTACGTGTCTAGTTTTCTATGGTTTTTACAGATTCAGATTTTGAATCCGAATACTCAAGTTATGACCAATTTTCAACATGCAACGCAACAAAATAAGGTATGGCACTAGGACATGACAGCTTTATTCTGAATTTTTATGGGAGTTCATCGTTGCGTGTCTTGACCAGATTTTTGGCTATATCATCCATTTTATGTTTAGTTTGCATAAAATTTTGTGGCTAGTTAATTTGAAGTCCGAAACTCGCTCAATTTCTGTTTTACAGAGCCTTGTTCGAAATTTCAGCGACTAACACACATACCGAATTCTATCTAAAACATCCTTGCCCCATATTCCGCTCAACCCAGCTACAACATATCATGTAATCACACTTTATTTTTATATTTTTTCTATCCCAACAAATAGTTATAGGGACGTACCATTATAACCAACACTTTTCGCATGTTAACGTTTCAATTTCGCAACACAACACATAATGCCAATATTCTGAAAACTTACCAACTAAATAGATTGCACATCCATTTTCATGATAATTTCACATTACTCTTACATCAAACAATGACCTATAATTAAACCATGCATTGTTAAGTCATTTTATTGCTAACAAGTCATACAACACATATCATTTTACATATAATCAATACATGAACACAATTTGTGATTCAATTTACTAACCAATACACACAACTCACCTTGCTTGTTGCTGAAAACCAAGTTTCCTTCCTCTTTTTTCTGCTCATTTCTCTTCCTTCTTCCTCTTTCTTCCATTGCCGTCCAAGACCCAAGCCAATTTCAACTTCCTTTCTTTCAATTTCTGTCCAAGATCAAACCAAGGGCTGTTTTCAAGCCTTTCCCTCTCTTCCCATTTTGCTCTCTCTCCCTCTTTTACCAAAATCATCTTCTCCCTTCTCTCTTGCTGACTTCATCTTTGTCCTTTTCTTTTTGTCGAATTATCCCTTTTACTTCTTGCCTTTCGTTCCTTTTTCCCTTCTTTCTTCTATCTTCTTCTTCTCCATGCCCTTGTGTGGGTTTTCTTCTTTCTCCCTTGATTTCTCTCGGTTTCTCTTTGATTCCCTCTCAATCGGCCATGCCGCCACGAGTTTTACTTGTTTCCCCTTCCTTCATGTTTTTTTCCTTATTTCTTACTTTAACATAAGTTTTTTCTAGCTAAATGTAGAAAACTCTAATCTTTTAAACATGTAAATCCTTAACTTGGGCTTGGTTTTTATTTCTCAAATATAGGTGTGGTTTGATTAATAATACTAGGCCTTAATTACAAATATTTTTAGGCTTGTATTATGCTTAATATAGATTGGCATTTTTGGGCTTGGTTTGGCTAATTAACATGAACTTATATATTTTTATCTTTTTTACTTAACATGGGCTTGTATTATTCTTGATATAAAAAAAAATTAAGTTTTATTTTATGTCCCAAATATATCATCATTTAAATATATATATATATATATATTTAAACTCATTATGAACTAAAATGCTAACTTTTGAATTCTAAAAAAAATCTTCATTCTAATACTAAATGTTATATTAAAATTATTACGAAAAATGCCACCGTGACATAAATATTTATTGATTTAAATGGCACAGAAATTCTATCAAAAACATTAAACCTGTCAGTTAAAATTAATATCTCATGCTACTTTTGGCACATATGAGGATAAAATGATAATTGACCCATAAGAAGTTCGGTGTACACTTGGTGCTAGATATAATTTTTGTAAATTATTTACCTTGAATGAAAGCAGTGATCCTAAATGCTCGCCGGTCTCCACCTATTTATTAAACAGCCCTCTGCTTAATTCAATATTGAACAGAGGGCTGTTTAGCAATTTATGGGTTGAAGCCCAAAGACAAACAGGCTTTCTATTGAAAGTGAAAGCCAATGAAGCAGTCCATCCATTCGTTCAACTGAGAGAGCTCCTTTTAAGAGGCCGAAAATGGGTTCTGGGTTTGGAGATTCCTTGGCGATATATCGGGGAACCCTCACGTACTTCACATTTGCATGAATAACGTTGAAAACATTTTTGCTTCATTTAAGTAGATGAATCTATATTATTTTTCTTGTCCGACAGAGAACGGAGATGTCAAGGTTCATTTAAGAGTGACTGATAACCAACTAGTGCACAAAACAGGATACACTGATTGCGCGACGTGAAACTCTAGGGTTCTTCACTATCGCCCTCACCATGGCGACAGCCTGTGCTTCTGAGCTCATTTTTTGTAGTTGTTTTGTACAAAATTTCAGACATAACTATCTTGCAAATATATGAATGGTTCAGACATAACTATCTTGCAAATATATGAATCTTGCAAATATATGAATGGGGTAACTATTTTCATTGAACATCAGCCTGTGAAAGCAACCAAAAGTATGTTTTCTTGTGCTATAAACAAAATTTCAGACATAACTATCTTGCAAATATATGAATCTTGCAAATATATGAATGGGGTAACTCTTTTCATTGAACATCAGCCTGTGAAAACAACCAAAAGTATGTTTTCTTGTGCTATAAACAAAATTAAAAACAAAAAAATTCAATGGGGTTTTAAGGACAAAACTCAAAATTCTCATGCTGTCAACTGTTATTGTCATTATCCAATGACTTCTTTCCTCTCTTTTGAATCAAATAATATGCAAGCCCTCCAAAAATAAACAGAATAATCAAACCATCAACCACTCCGACCAAAATCAAAACCCATTTTTTAACATTGGACTTTCCTTGATTTCTCTGTGTTCCTTTTGGAACCTTTACCATATAACTCAATCCTTTTCCTCTATCAACCTGCTTAACACCAATAACCACTCCATAAATGAAGCACTCCCGTTCAGCAGAAGAATGCAATGCAGCAACACATTTACAGTCATTTATACACAAACTTGAACATTTTTCTTTCGTAGTATTCGCCATTTTAGGAGCATCTCTTAGTACACTAGTGACACCCTGTAGTTCAAGCATCTCCACCTGGTTTTTGCCGCAGAATTCTGAAGGAATTCCGTCGCTGATATCAGAATTATCTTTGTCTTTCTTTGTTAACGGCTGGATTGAGGAACAAGAATTGGAGAAAGTACAAATGCCACAAGGTTTACAAGCCAGAGGAAGATCACATGTGGCGTTAAGTGCTTGAAATGATGCCTGAAAATATTCCTTATTAGCTGAGTAAAAATACAGCTCCAAATTTCCTGTTTTGTTCCCCAGTGCTAAAAACCTCAGGGGCTGTGGTCTTTGAGAGTAAATCTGCGCGATTTTTTTACCTTTATCATTGAATAACTCTAGGCCTTTTGAAGCCAATACAACAAATGTGATGTTTCTGTTCCTGGAAGGCTTAAATTCCCAGTAAGAATAGTTGAACTTAACAGAGTGAAGGTATAAAGCAATTCTGTCCCGCTGAATTTCAAACAAGTAGAATGAGCTTGAGTTAGTCGGGAAAGAAGTTAAGCGAGTGGCAACATTCAGTCTCTGTCCCCAAAGCATAATGTCTGTCGGGAAATTGAAACTCTGCCATTTAATTCGGTTCAGGACGTCAACTAGAACCAAATTACCTGTTCTCAATATTTGCAATCTCTGCATCAATGGAAAGAAAAGAATAACATGTCAGAATTTATGCAGCATACGAGTACGGGAAATGACTAATTTTCTACTCTTCTTTTTACCTCCACACCTTGTCGAGAAGTCCCTGTTTTCCACCCAACTCGATTTTTTGAACCCTTCAACTGTAAATCTCCATCTTCAGTCAATTCAATCACGCATTTTTCTGACACATAAAACCGTGAATAATGCCCAGAATTCCAAACCTTCACATCTCCAAGAAAAACTTCCAAGGAACACGAGTAACTTCCATTAACAGCTTCAACACTAAATGCAGCTCTGAAATTGGGTGTAATTTGCTCTGTCTCAATCAGAAAAGCTCTGCCAACGAATCCAACACTATACTCAACAGGAACAGCAAGTGTTAGCTTATACCCTATACGAATATCCGATTTGCAAAACCCATGAGAGAACATCAAAAACATGACAAAACCAAACAAGTAGTTTGGCACTAAACTTGGTTTTTCCTGGAAATTGGGTATGGGTTTGCCCTTGCCGTGCATCAGAATTTTCCGGCTGTAATTGATGGAAAGAAAGTGAAGGAAAAGTTCGGCTTTGACATTAGAATATTTTGGAAAAGCTTCCTTAGTATAATCTAATCCCACCCCACTGTCAAAAAGGTATAAGCTTTCAATTTTTCCCCAACAAATGCATATTGTTGCCGTGGGGTTACTCATGAGTCATGCCTATTTATTCTTAATTTCCTTCGCTTAAAATTACTAATTAAAGTAATAAAATGCAACGTCTAGAATTTTATGGTACACAGCCTGTCCATGTGATTGTGAATAATGTTTTATTTATGAATAAAAATTTTTGTCAAGGTGATATAATTAATAATAAATAATTTAAATTATATTTTAATATTTTTAATTTAAATATAAAATTAATTTATAAATTTTATTAAAATATAATTTAAATTATTTATTATTAATTATTTTATGTAATAATATTTATTTAAAAATTAAAGATTAAAATTTTTTTAAAAAAAAAAAAAACAACATAGGTCTGAACCTTTATTTGTCCATCATCAACGAATGAATTGTCTATACATTTAATATGTGAGTATTAATTAATTAATGATACAAGTGATTTAAAATTGAAATTCTAATAAATATTAAAAAAAATAATTTAGTATTAATGGTAATTAATTGGGATTTTGAGGTGGGCCCGCGACATCTGGCATCAATTGAGTGTCGCTTTAGTAAGTGGGCAGCTAGCAAGCAAAGCAGGTGTATCTTTTGAGTGGCAATTATGGTAAGTTGTGGTTCTTGTCTGCCACGTGTATCATTTACAAAACAAACCCACGTGTCATTATAGCTCTTGCTGACAATGCTATCACGACAAGCTGACGTGTTGAGTGACACGTCAGCAAATAGATATTCCAATGGTTTTCTTATTGGTCCTTAACCCAATAATGAAGATAGGGGTTAAACATAATGTTACGGTCGGACACTTTCGGTTCGGCTTCTTTTCTTGGTCTCGACAATATCACGTTACAAAATTAATTTAAATTTAATTGGGTTGTTTATACTTGACCAACCGTTATAATGATGCACCACTTTGTTGGTATAAACGACAAGAGCTAAGGTCGTTTAAAACCTACAAAATGAAAATAATTTCTAGTTTCACTCTCCTAAATGAACATGGTGAAAATAATATTATTTTTTATTTTTATTAAAATAAAGGATAATTTCAGATACCTCGTTTAATTTGGTTAAATTATACATAAATGTAAATTTTTTTATAGATGTTAAAAATTAAAAAATAACTTTTAAAGATACTTTTTATTAATTTTTTAAATTTTAAGAGAAATATATGAAAAATACTATTAATATATAAAATTTATGCACGTAAAATTATTTTAATCACTTCTTTATTTTGTTTATTCAATTAACGATCAAATATAACGATATTATTATTGAGATATACTATTTATTAATTTTGAGAAAAATTATATTTACATATGATTTTGCTAATTCTTAAGGGAAGTTTTATTAAAATAATAATAATAATAATATATAAGGATATTTTAGTATTTATTTTATATATTGGTAAAGTTGGTGCCATTGCAGAAAAATGGTTGAGGAAGAGGGAAATATCACCCCGCCACCCATTTTTTAATTTCAGATACCGTTTCTTCTGAAAACCCGTTTTGCAATACGTTTCGTAAAGTGATCAGGCCACTGGATTCAAAAACTGCAATTGAAACCGAACTGGGCCTACGATGGTCCAAAAGGGAAAAAGCATTAAAGTGTCGAAAGGGCGGCGTCGTTTCGATTCAATCTTCTTCGTCCCTCTCACTTCCCCTAGTCTGGGTGAGCTAAATCAACAAGCTCCAAATTCGATGCAGCAACCATAGCTTGACAAACACGCACATCATTTAACTCTTCCCTGTACACAAACCCTAATGAATCGTGTATTTAACCGTTCTTTTCAATCACTATGATGTTCTTATACCGTACAATCGAAGGCGGTCTTTGTAGTTTATCGATAGCGACGAAGTGTGTTTGCCGCCATATTAATCTTCGATTTTTATATGTGGGAAAGATGAATTCCGGAAAGAATCAGTTCAAGGATTCCAGCCCAAGCGGCAAAATGTCAAGTCGTTTCCATTCTGTGAGTGTCTCTTTCTCCTAATATTCCCCAAGAGTCGTTTTCGTTTTGCGAGTGTTTGCATGTACTGGGTAGTCAATTGAAATCTAGGTTTTCCAATGAATTTGCGGATTATCTCTGTCTAACTTGAAGCAATTGTGGGCCTTGTGTAGTGTGAACAATTAGTATGAAACAGTGAAATTGAGTTTTTATTTCATTTGATAATCTGTTGTTTATTAGAAGAAAGTCGTGAAAATGTGCTGCGGAAGTAAGGCATTTAGCTGTGATTTAGTTCGAATGAATAATTTTCATGGCACTTTCTTACGCAGCAGGCAGCTGGTGATGGACAATTGCACAATTCTTTTAACAACAATAACAGTGGTAAAATTTTTCCAGAATATAGTTACGATGAGGAATATCCTCCACTAGGAAAAAAGGCTGCCTTTTGTTTTAAGGTTGGACAAGCTGGTAAAAGGAAAGTGAGGATTAATTTTGTACCAGACCAAAAGACAGAAAATATTGTTTCATCTCAGCTTCAGAACTTGACTATTTCTAATTATGCGAGCCAGGTGGATGAATCTTCTGCTTTTACTCCTTTCCAAAACAAGGGACTGGGGCATGCCCGAATGAAAACATCGCCATCTATCCAAAGTTATTCAAAGCATGGGGCAGGTACCAAGAAGTTTGATTCTTCAGAAGGTTCGAGCAATATTAAACCATTTGATATCTGCTTCTCAAGGAGGAGAAATTATAATCAACAGACTCTGGAAGTGACTAGAGACGGAGTGCTGAGGCCTGGAATGGTTCTTCTGAAATATTACCTTAGCATTCGTGAGCAGGTGAATCTTGATGCTTTACCTTAAATTGAGAGCTTGCATAATTTTATTAACACATTTGAAACTTATAATTGTATGCATGAATGCAACAGTTTTGAATGGTAGTCTTTCAATGTCTCAGCTTTAGAATTGACTAAATTATGTATTGTCTGTTTTATAATTGACACAATTAGTAACAACTAACTGACAGTTCTTATTGGTAGCTGCTATTCAGTTAGAACATAAACGATGCCATGCCCCTTACCTGTATTGAAATGCCTGTCTGTGAACTTCATGTGTGTTAATATCAGTTGTGCACTAAAGCATTTTCTTTAATTCTTTGAAAAAAAAATTCTTTGTTTGATATTCTATTGGTATTATATGGTAAATCTGTGGAAATATTGAAATGTTTCAGATTAAAATAGTAAGGACTTGTCAAGAACTTAGTAGTGGCCCTGGTGGATTTTATCAACCTGGTTACAATGATGGAGCAAAGCTTCGTCTGCAGATGATGTGCCTTGGACTCAACTGGGATCCTCAGACAAGAAGTTATGGAAAAGTACGGTCTATCGATGGTTATGAGCCCCCTGGTATTCCCCATGAATTTAGTCAGTTGGTTCAAAGAGCTATCACAGAGGCACGGGCACTCATTAAGAAGGATTCTGAAGCCAGCAATGTGGAAGACATACTTCCTGCAATGTCTCCAGACATATGCATTGTGAACTTCTACAAAACCAGTGGGCGACTTGGTCTCCACAAGGTTTGTAGCTAACCATCATATGTACCCAATATTCATTTTGTCTTTGATATATTTTCTAACATGGGTTGAAAGAATGACGTGGCCTTCAATCTAAAGTAGGGCCTTTCAAATTCTTTGTGCTGATTTTGACTTCTCCATAGGATCGTGATGAAAGCCAAGATAGTCTCAATAAAGGATTACCTGTCGTATCCTTTTCTGTAGGTGATTCAGCAGAATTCCTCTATGGGGACGAGAGGGACATGGAAAAGGCAGAGAAAGTATTATTGGAATCAGGAGATGTATTAATATTTGGTGGGGAGTCTAGACATATATTTCATGGAGTGTCGTCCATCATTTCCAAATCAGCTCCTTGGGTTCTACTAGAGAACACTATGCTTCGTCCCGGCCGCCTTAATCTGACCTTCAGACAATACTGAAAACCATCTAGTGTGAATACAGGTACAATATTTCTTTTAATTGAATGTGGAGTATGTAAAAAGTTCAGAACATGCGATTTCATCAAATGGAAGGGTAGATTCTGTTTATCTTGTCACTACATTATAAATGTTGTCTGGTAGGTGCATGTATTACGAGCTTCAGAATTCTCATAAAAATTGCCTAAGTAAGCTAGAACGTCCAATTTGCTGCCCCATTTCATTGTTGGTTGATTATCAGGATTGTTTCATCAAGCTTTGTCCTTGTCTGTTGCTTTCGTATGGACTTTGCAACTCGTATTTAATTATTGTTCCATCTCATTGAAAGCTATTTTTACTTGGCACACTCGTTAAAATCTCTAACACACACTCAAATTTATTATTTTCATTTCAACTTCATCTTTTCCTTTATATATCCATAATACGCACAATATAATAAGACTTTTTTTATAATTAATAGTTGAACTCATAATTATCTGAATTGGCAATAAAAATAAAAATAGGCTACCGCATGATTCATAATTGGAATTAATATTTCGGCACATATTAGTTACGACTTACGATGAGCAATTTCCTCTACTCGGAGATGGGCATCCTAACTAAAGGAAAATGATGATTGATTTAGGACCTGAGCAAAAGACACATAATATTGTTTCATCTCAGCTTGAGGACTTGCATGTTTCTAATTATGTGAGCCAGGATGAATCTACTACCCCTACTCGTTTCCGGAACAATGGAACGAAGCCTACTCGTGTCGAAACATCCCCGTTTAGGCCAAGCAAAGTTATTTTAAGCATGGAGTTGGTACCAAGAAGTTTGATTCTTCTGAAGGTTCGCCCGATATTGAACCATTTGATATCCGCTAGCTGTCAAGGAGGACAAATTATATTGATCGGACTGTGGCAATGACTAGAAATGAAATAAACTAACCGACAGTTTTACAGTTCTAATATTAATAATAGGTAGCTAGCGTTCAGTTGGAACATGAATGGTGATGCCCCTTCCCCTTTTGGAGTGGCAGTGAATTTCCCCTTTGAAAAAGTTGTATTTGTTTGACACTGGATCTATTCTTATTATATGGCAAATCAGATCTAAATGTTTCATATTAAAATAGCAAGTGCATATCAAGAATTCGGTAAGGACCCTGGCGGATTTTATCAGCCTGGATACAGTGACGGAGCAAATTTTCCAAATGACGAGCCTCGCTCGGACTCAACTGGGATCCCCAAACAAGAAATGATGATAATATACGGTCTGTCTGTATATTATTTTGAGCCCCCTGGTGTTCCTCGTGAATTTAATCAGTTGGTTCATAGAACAATCTCAGAGGCACTTGCAGGATTCTGAAGTTAGCAATCTGGAAGACATACTTCCTACAATGTCTCAAGACATATGCATCTCAGACTGGTTGCTGCTGGTTAAATTATTTATATATTTTACTGACAGATAAGATATCGATCCTGTAATTTAAGATCTGATTTTGAATCTCGTTATTGCTGTTCTGACCTGAGAAGATGCTCATTAATAATTTGATATGCAATGATTCTCAAGTGCACGTATTAAAAGAACTAAAATTTAAGAATAGTGCTCGTATGGCAACTTTACACCTATTGCCTGCAATTATGGTGAGAAACCGACAAGGAACAAATATATATATATATATATATATATATATGGGGAGAATGGTGATAACATATAGGACCCCTCAATTATCCTCGTGAATCTCTTTATTTATTATAATATTAGTTTTAATTAAGACTATTTTAAAAAATAAAAATAACCATTATTACTTCCCTTCTTTAACAAGCTAAAGCACTATTCTTAATTAATGTTTCAATTCTTAATTATTCATATTACAAATTATTTATTAAATAGTTAAACGCATTAATTCTGAATATTATCTTTGTTATAATACTTTATATTTAATTTTGAATATTTTTATATAAAAATTATTGCATTATAATTTAATTATGAATTTATATTTTATTATTATACCTATTAAGATCCTGTACGTGCTTAACGTTTCTAATGAAGGAACGACCAACAGTATTTTGAACCATTTTGATCTCTGTGTGGCATGCAGTTGAGCTTGGTGGCTGGAAAGATGCAGTACGTGTTCGACGAGAACGGTAAAAGATATCTGGATGCTTTCGGAGGGGTTGCGGTGGTGTCTTGCGGCCACTGCCATCCTTATGTTGTCGACTCAGTAGTCAAGCAAATGAAGACCATACGACAAACCACTGTCCTTTACCTCAACCATGTCATCGCCGATTAGACCGAAAAATTAGCCTCCAAAATGCCTGGCGATCTTAAGGTCCGACTCTGTCATGTCTTCACTCATCCAATTAATTCACCATATTATCCGGTGCACATTTCTTTCAGTAATACTTTTCCCTCTCCTTTGTAGGCCCGTCCGCTGTAGCTACCAAATAATTAATAGTTGGCGATGATGATGGCAAGATTATACACGGGACGAAATGACATAATATCACTGAGGAGAGCCTACCATGGCCTCGCACCTGCAACTATAGGTGCCACCGGTCTGTCTGGCTGTAAATTTAATGTTGCTCAGGTACTGTATCATCATTTTATTGCAATTCAATAATTGGTATTTGTTTGGAAACTCCGAAAACATGTTGTAATGGGAATTTCTTATGCTCTGTTCCCTGTAATCCACTAGATTTAAAATTTAGTGATTCTAGCTCATAATAATTGTAGTTTTAAAGTTATAATACCGCAATTTCAAACATACCTTAATTAATAATAGTTACTGTATCATATCAAAGGAAGTTAATTTTATGGGGCTATTGCCTAACCTTGCCTTATTTTGAAGCCTGAAATATGAAAGGTAACATACAAGAATGTATGTGCGATATTTTCAAATATAATAGAAGAAGAATCCCGTGCGTTTATTTTTGCTTGTCAGTTATCACCAATTTGTGTTCATTTTTTGCTTGTCAGTTATCACCAATTTGTGTTCATCGGTCACATCTTGTTATGCAAAGACATATTACAGCCCATTTTCACTATAGAGTAGGTAAACTTTGTTATGCAAGTATTTTTGAAATAGGGCATGTAAATTCAGGTGATTTTTATCTTTAATCTGTGACCAAGCTACGATTAAGTTCTATAGAACTTACTGAATACTTCAAAAACTTTACCTGAATTTCTCATTTCTGGTTTGGTCAATAGACCGGAATTCAACATGCCTTGAACCCAGATCCATACAGAGGTGTTTTTGGTTCAGATGGGAAAAAGTATGCAAATGATGTTCAAGATTTCATCGACTTTGGAACTCCTGGAAGTGTTGCTGGTTTTATCTCCGAAGCTAATTATCAATTAGTTTTCATCTCCTATTTATATTTACCCGGATCAGAGATAAGAAAGCCTAGTTACATGTTCTTACAGCAGTAAAGATTTTTTTTTTCACTTTTGACAGGGAATTGGTGGAGTTACAGAGTTGGCCCCAGGTTACTTGCCCGCCGTTTATAAGAGTATTAGGAACGCAGGAGGCCTTTGCATTGCTAATGAAGCTTTGTCTGGGTTTGCTCGCACAGGGAGCCATTTCTGGAGATTTAAGGCCCATGGTGTCGTTCCTGATATTGTGACAATGGCCAAAGTTGGTTTTCTCATTTCGTTTTGTTCTGGAATCGCCCTGGAAACTTCACTGCCTCGCAAAAACCATTAATGTCATCCTGTTATATCTGCAATTTTTTGAAATTTGGGCATCTTCGACCTATCTTAAAAGCTTGTGTTTCTTGATCACGCTCATCTACCATACAAAAATTTAAATCCTGACGCATGTATCTTGCTCTGTGCTGTGCATAATACGACATTGACAGCACAACTTCTATAACCTGCACCGCCCAGATAAGCAATTCACCTTCATTAAACACTAAGCCAGTGTAGCTTATCATAAATTGGAATCTGGTTTATGTACTCCTTTTATGGTGTGAACAGGGTATTGGTAATGGCAATCCCGTAGGTTCTGTAGTAACCACTCCTGAGGTTGCAAAGGTTTTGAGACCTTCGACTGGCCACAGTTACACAGCACCTTTGATGGGAATCCTGTAGGTACAGCGGCATGACTAGCTGTTTTGGAAGTGATTGAGAGAGAAAACCTTCAGCATAATGCAGATGTTGTCGAATCCGATCTAAAAAATAAACTTACTAAACTCAAGGATAAACATGAAAGTAATTTTTCTTGCTTACCCTTGTCTATTCTTAAGCGTTGAACATTCTCTTATATATAAATTAAACCTGAATCTATTTTACTTAATTTGTCCACAAAAAAGCATATGTTCTTCTGCAATTTCTCCAACTTGATGGATGTTGGTCTCTGCAGTTATTGAAGATGTGAGGGGAAAAGGGTTTATGCTTGGAGTTGAATTTGTCACTGATCGCCAACTGAAAAAACCTGTCATTTATTTCAGCAGCAGCTGGGTGGTCCTCCCAATGCTTTTTACAATAATAAGGGTCAAATGACGCTGCGGAATAAGCACCAATCTGCTTTTGCTTTTTTGCAGAATATACTCGAGGTGGGCAACCTGATGATTGATTTAGGACTAGAACAAAAGATGGAAAATATTGTTAGGAGCCTGCCGGATGATTCCTCTCGCTCTACTCCTTTCCGGAGCAAGGGAATGAGGCTTGCTTGTGTCAAAACATCCCCGTCTAGCCAAAGCTATTTCAAGCACAGAGCAGGTACTAGAAGTTTGATTCTTCTGAAGGTTCGCTTGATATTTGAACCGTTTGATATCTGCTTGTCAAGGAGGAGAAATACAGACTGCTAAAATGACTAGAGACGGAGTACTGAGGCCCGGGATGGTTCTTCTAAAATATTGCCTTAACATTCATGAGCAGGTGAATCCGATGCTTACCATCAAATGGTAGCGCAGATAATCTTAATAACAAATTTGAAACTTATCATTGCATGCATGAATGCAACGTTCTGAAAATGGGAATATTGTTTAAATCTTTCAGTTTTAGAAATCAACTAAATTATACATATACTGTTTTAGCATTGAAAAAATTAGTATTATATATTCCAAAGCAACTAACTGATAGTTTACAGTTCTAATTAATAGGTAGCTAGCGTTCAGTTGTAGCATAAATGCCAATGCCCCTTCCCCTTTTTGAAATCACCGACACTGTGAACTCGGTTGGATTTTATCAGCCTGATTACAATGATGGAGAAAAGTTCGTCTGCAAACGATATGCCTCGGCTCAACTGGGTCTGGGATGCTCATGCAAGAAATTATGAAAAAAATACGGCCTTTTGATGGTCGTGAGGCTCCTGGTATTCCTCATGAATTTAGTCAGTCGGTTCAAAGAGCAATCTCAGAGCCACATTACCTCATTAAGAAGAATTCTGAAGTAGGAAATGTGGAAGACATACTTCCAGCAATGTCTCCAGACATATGCATTGTGAACTTCTACAAAACCATTGGGTGACTTGGTCTCCACAAGGTTTGTAGCTAACCATCTCGATCTCTTTTTGTGTTTCTGAATTACTTTAAGCAGTAGTTTGAATGTTAATGCATGTTGGAGCAGTGTGAGGATAGGTACTCCTGCTTCATCAGTTCCTGATAACTTTTCAAACTTGACTAGGAAAGGTTCTTGAGAATTCCTTGATTCATTTTGATTTGTTCGTGATGAAACTCGAGAAAACATTACCTGCCGTATCCTTCTCTGTAGGCGATTCAGCAAAATTCCTCTGAGACTCGGACAAGGCAGAGAAAGTATTATTGGAATCAGGGGATGTCTTAATATTATGCGGGGAATCTAGACATATATTTCACAGGACTATGGTTGGTCCTGGCCATCTTAATCTAACCTTCAGACAATACTGAAAATCACCTAGTGTTGTAAACTCAGGCATAGCATTTGTTTTAACTAGATGTAAAGTCAGTGGTTTCTCTCGGGTAGCTGAAATGTCCTTTTTTACTTTCGAGTACTTGCCAGTGCCAGCAGGTATCTCCTGAACCAACTTTAACTTTTCAGAATCCTTGACAACTTGTGTTTTAAAATTACTGGTGTTACGATAATTGTTAATAATAATGCAGATTCAACAAGGTTTGCTTATGTGTGTGTGTGAATCTCATGGTCAGAGCTGTTGACCACTTTGAATTCAACACATTTTCAATTATTTCTTTCCTTTAAGATTCATATACTAAGTTTGCTCAACCAAGAAGCAACGCTGATTCTGCAGCTAAAAGGGTATTTTGGTAATTTTCTTCCTTGCTCAACCAAGAAGTAACACTGATTCTGCATCATCGAGGGTATTTTGATAATTTCGCAACACAGAAACTAACAAACCAACAAAGTTCATGCCCACTCTGTAACTCCCGGGTCTGGGATAACCGAAAAACATTACAACACAGAAACAATGCTAGCTCGTGCAACTTCGGAATCATTCCTCGTAAATCAATACTCCCCGCCGATATCACGAAAGATGCGGAGATTTTTAGCCAGGAGGGTATTGTCGGAAACAAATTCTCTACGATTTCGACAACGCTGCTGCTGCTACTCTCGGCTAGCCGGAAAAGAAGGTGCGTCTGTAGGCGATAATGAAGCTAATCTTCCCAAAATGCCCCCATTCGATTACTCTCCTCCTCCGTACGCCGGCCCCTCCGCCTATGAGATCTTGGCCAAGCGTAATACCTTTTGCAGCCCTTCAATGCGTCAAATGTACAAGAAACCAGTAAGTTCGGGGCGCACTCGTAATTATGAATTTCTTTTTTATATTAAGATCTATCCTATGTGTATAAATTATTGTTAGTATGTTCTTTAATCTTAGTTGACGTGCGGCAGCTGAACGTGGTGGACGCAAAGATGCAGTACTTATTCGACGAGAAGGGTAAAAGATATCTGGATGCTTTTGGAGGGGTTGCAGTGGTGTCTCTAGGCCACTGTCATCCTTATGTGGTGGAGACAATGATCAACCAACTGAAGACCTTACAACATTCCCCTGTCCTCTACCTCAACCATGTCATGGCTGATTACGCCGAAGCCTTAGCCTCTAAAATGCCTGGCAATCTTAAGGTCTAATTTCTTTGTCAAATGTTTGTCAATACCTTTTTTGTTTGAGGAACCAGTTGCCAATCCACACAGCAAATTCCCCAGATTCCGTGCGATTCCGGTGAGATATGTGGGCCCCACTTGGTTGTGGACCGCCGGGCCGGTCGGCCACCAATTGGATTAAAGAATTATTAAATTTTATATATATATATATATATCTAGAAATGTTTAGCGGTGTTAATTAGTATTAAATAAGCACTAAATTAAAATATATATAAATATTTATATTAAGGGAGAAGAACTACTTAGAGGGTTTGAACCCTTTAGTTGGTGCTGAAATACTCTTTAGTATGGGGATTGATTTGATACAAATGAACAAAATATATCCTTATTTATAAAAATATAAACTAAGAGCTATGTATGTTATTAATCTTATGAAAAATTGTTAATTTAGAATTAATTTAAGATTAGTGAGTTGTTTTTGTTAATGTAGGTGGTGTTCTTCACAAATTCTGGAACGGAAGCAAATGAATTGGCGATAATGATGGCAAGATTATACACAGGAAGCCATGACATAATATCATTGAGGAGCGCCTACCATGGCAATGCATCTGGAACTATGGGTGCCACCGGTCACTCTAACTATAAATTCAATGTTGTTCAGGTACGTTATCATTATATTGCATTTCTATAAGTGATCTTTGCTCTTTCCTTTTAATTTATAACCAATTTGTGTTTATGGGTTACACCTTGCATTGCAAACACATAATACAGCCCATCTTTCCCTAAAAAGTAGGTTCACATTTCGTTATTAGCAAAAAGCCAATTTGTATTCTTCAAGTTAACTTTCTTTTACCTGGGCAAGTTGCGAAGCTTTTATGCTTATACTTGGGCAAGTTATTGAAATAGGACATGTAAATTCAGGTGGTTTTTGTTTTTAATCCATGACCAAGCTATGATTAAGTTCTAGAAATTATTGAATAATACTTCGTAAACTTGGTTACCTGGAATTCTCATTCCTGGTTTGGCCAACAGACCGGAATTCATCACGCCTTGAACCCAGATCCATACAGAGGTGTCTTTGGTTCAGATGGGGAGAAGTATGCAAATGATGTTCAAGACCTCATCGACTGCGGAACTTGTGGACATGTCGCTGCTTTTATCGCCGAAGCTATACAAGTAATTATCAATTAATTTTCAGCTCTATTCTATTTATTTGCTCTTACAGCAGTATAGATTTTTTTCACTTTTGACAGGGAGTTGGTGGCGTTATAGAGTTGGCCCCAGGTTACTTGCCCACAGTTTATAAAAGTACTAGGAAAGCGGGAGGCCTTTGTATTGCCGATGAGGCTTTGTCTGGGTTTGCTCGTATAGGGAGCCATTTCTGGGGATTTGAGGCCCATGGTGTCGTTCCTGACATTGTGACAATGGCCAAGGTTGGTGTTCTCATCTCGTTTTGTTCTAGAACCTTTGCCCTGCCTCACAAAAACCATCAATACAATCTTGTTATATCTGCAATTTTTTAAATTTTGGCATCTTCAATCTGTCTTAAAAACTTGAATTGCATTATCAGGCTTGTCTACCGTACAAAAATTTAAATCGTGAAGCATGTATCTTGCTCTGTGCATAATATTGACATTGACAACACAAATTATGTCCTGCACAGATTATGCAATTTACCTTCATCAAGTACTAGGCATTGTATCTTATAATGAATTGGAATTTGGTTTCTGTGTGTAAGACTTTTTTCTACTTTAATGATATGAACAGGGCATTGGGAATGGCATTCCGCTAGGTGCTGTGGTAACTACGCCTGAGGTTGTAGAGGTTTTGAGTCACCGCAGTTACTTCAACACATTTGGTGGGAATCCTCTATGTACAGCCGCTGGTCTAGCTGTTTTGAATGTGATCGAGAAAGAAAACCTTCAAAGTAATGCACGTGTTGTCGGATCCTATCTCAAAGAAAGACTTACTGCACTCAAGGACAAATATGAAAGTAAGTTTTCTTCCTACACTTGTATCTCTGATTATTTATTCTCAGTGTCTCTTTTTTAAGTCTGAAATTGATGGATGCTGATTCTGTTGTATAAATTGGTCACTGCAGTTATTGGAGATGTGAGGGGAAGAGGGTTCATGCTTGGAGTTGAATTTGTCACTGATCGGCAACTGAAAACACCTGCAAAGGATGAAACTCTGTATATATTAAACCAGATGAAAGGTGTGATTTCTTCTTCCGCTATATAAATTAGATAATAAGCTAGTTATGCTTCAAGATTAAATCAACCAACAGACCTCTTTTGTTATTGTAGAAATGGGAGTATTGGTTGGGTTATGTGGATTTCATAGAAATGTTTTCAGAATTCTTCCTCCTCTCTGCTTCACTAAGGAAGATGCTGGTAATTCTTCATTTTTATAGCAGTGGCACCGCATCCTTTACTTAATACAATGCCCTTCTAATATATCATGTACATTTCTTTTTTTGGTTTGCAGATTTCCTTGTAGATGTTATGGACTACACAATATCGAAGATGTGAAGGCTCCAATATAAGTGTGGAGAAAGAAGTGTACGCGGTCGTTCACAATGAGTATAACTACAACTGTATTTTTAGGAACTTCCAGTCATTGAATATTATCATGCAACTTACAATATTGTTAAGAACTGATAATTGAACTTGGTGAGGACTGAGGACTTAGTGGTTTCTCTCCCATTTCATTATTCCTGTAAAGTCTTTCCCGGTCCCACCTTTTTTAGCTGTTGAATTACTTTTCTCAGAATATTCTTTCCAATTTTCTTTATTTCTTTCCTTTCTAGTCTTCTTTTTCCATTGTCTTTCTAAATCATGGCGGCGTCCTCCTGAGATATAAGGTTGACGACCTCTGGCGGACTGCAGATACTCATCATATTATAATTAGAAAGTTTTAGGTGGGTCGCTCGTTATAGAGATGGCAACTGGTGGCGTCCTCCTGAGATTTGAGGTTGACGACCTCCGGCAGATTGCAGATGCTCATCATTATAAAGTTTTAGGTAGAACGCTCGTTGGAGGTGGCAAATCTTAGTTTTACGGACAGGCTCAGGTTCGCACTGTTTACGGGTAAAGCCTATGAATAAAAAATAAAGTCTGGTATGACCTATAAACTTGATTTACGCGGACCTGTGTCCGAGTCAGTCCCGCGGGCCAAAAAAGTCATTCTAAAAAAAATAATTTAATTATTATTGTAAGTTTAAATTGATTTAAAATAAAATTCTTAAAATTATTTGATATATAATTTGATTAAACGAGACATTAAATAAATTATTTAGTATTTACTTATAAATTATAATATTCAAATGAATTCACAAACCGAACTTAATTTAATCACGATGGTCGGACCGGACTGAGCTTATACTGTTTATAATCTGTGACAGGTCACCTACAGCTCGTTGTCTATATGCTCATTTCATAAAACTTGTCATATATTCATTTAATTTAAAATTAATCAATTATAAAGTGATCATGACCATTAATGTCACCATTATTCAATGAGAAAAGTATGGCCAAGGTTGGTTTTCCATTTTTATTTTATTTTTGTTCTGGAATCGCAATTGAAGCTTCACCCTGCCTCACAAAAACCGTAAATGTCACTTTGTTGTGTCTACATCTTCAATCTATCTTAAGAGCTTTTATTTCTTGATCACGGTTGCCTGCCATACGAAAATTTATGGTATGAACAGGGCAAGTCTTAAATTGGTATTTGATTTATATCCCTTGATTTTTTTTCTCCTTTTATGGTATGAACAGGGCATTGGGAATGGGAATACCCATGGGTGCTGTGGTAACTACTCCTGAGATTGCACAGGTTGACTGGCCACAGTTACTGAGACAGAGAATATAAGAAGTGTTTCGGAGGATAAGAAGTGTCCTGTGAGTGTTTCAAGGAACCATGAATCAACAACTCGTTGTCTCTCGCTCTCAACTTAAATTAGCTGTTGCAACTTAGAACAATGTGTTCTCCTTTGGAACTATATTACTTATTGGTTTGCCTTGCAAAAGGTAATTTTAATAATACTCGTGAACAGGTGAATCTTGTTGCTTTGCCTTCAATTAAGAGATGATGTATTAATATTTGGTGGGAGGAGTTTAGACTTATATTCCATGGAGTGCCATCCCCACCTCACCTCCCATGGCTCTACTACCCACGGGTGGCTCCAAGAAATTTGGGTGTTAAGCCAAGTTTTCTTATTAGACTTTCTTATATTGCCCAAAGGGAAAGTCGGCCTTTTATCAGATAAGACTGTGCGTCGTCCTGGCAGCCTTAATCTTGATAATCATGATTATGTAGACAATTTCTTGACGTGTCAGGCACCAAGATTGCTATGTAAGACACGTATTAATTGCATCAGTGGGGTTAGCTAAGCTAGCTAGCTAGCTTGATAATATATTCTTGTCTTCATATTATGATTGTTGTTGTCTGGTGGGTGCACGTATACACAGCCTATTCCATCAATCTTTAATTATCTATGCTTGTTGCTTTCATAAAGAGTTTGAGAAACCTTGTCTTCTACATGGGATGCCAATGGGAAATCAATATTTGTCAACTACAATAAATCAGCCACGTACACTTCAAAGAAGCTGAGAAATGTGGAAATCCTACGCAGCAAGCATATTAAACTATGGAGAAACTAATAATCGCCATCATCACTCGTAACCATGTCCATATCCATCAATTGGGTCAGTTTTCATTTGATTTATTTATACTTGTCAGACAATTTAATGGCTGATGTTTAGCCAGCACGAAAACAAAGTTTATTAACTCTAATTTAGTACTAAAACTAGTTCAAAAACATGGATAGATAAATCAGATGCAGCATATATCCAAGATTTTACACCTGGTTAATTCTTCAAACTTATATTAAGCTTTGTTTTATAGGCTTGAAGTGCACAACCACAAGGGATATACCATAATTTAGCCAAACAGATAATACCACCATTAAAAATTGGTGTCATTTTTGTAGCTTTCTGCTTTTCCCTGCCAATAATATCAGAAAGAAACGAGCAAATAGTCAATAGGATAAGGTTTGAGGTTGTCTTGTCGTAATGACATGCCTAATTATTTTGCATTTGACTATATAATAATGGAAGCTTACCATTGGTGGCTTAAAAGTTATTATTTTTCAAAACAAAAAGCCGAAAAATGCAGCAATACTAAAGTTGATAGAGTGTTGGGTAGCACAAAGAATTTAACAAAGAAAAAAAATTGTATATATAGTATAGGAACTTTAATAAAAAAAATATATATATATATATATATATATATGTATATATAGGGAAGAGAATTTAATAAAAAATAATATATATATATATATATAATATAATATAAAGGTGTTAACAATATATAGTACAGATCCGCTAAAAAAATAAAAATTTATATAAGTATACTTAGATCATTATTAATATAAAATAGCTTTAAGCGATAGATAAAAGACGTGCAATAAAAAAATATATATATAATATAAAATGGAAGAATTAGAAATATAAAAAAAATATATTTTTATAATTATAAAAATTAAAAATATAAAATTATATAATTATACCAATTCTTATCTCTTAAGAATTAAATTATACAATTGAGGAGTTTAATTATATTAATTACGCAATTAATTATATAATTATATGATTTAACTAATACATTAAAATTTGATAATTACACTTAATTATATAATTTTTTAATTATACAAGACAAAACAATCATGCCCTACGTTTTAACCACGCAAACATAGCTATTTAAATTCCCATAAATAATCTGCAGTCAGCCAATGGGTACTTTCCACCTGCGCCACAACATACTTAGCATGGTTTTCACCACTAGCTTAAATAATTTAACGATGATGTCTCCTGGCGTCTAATTATATTGAAAGACACAGATTACACGTGTCCTATAACTCAGAATCTTCGTTAAAACAAAACAAAAATGAAAATTACGTGTGCTATTTTATTCCTCCTCTTCCATTCACTAATTCCTCATGATAAACGTGTTTATTTAAAAAATATTGTTCCAGCCTTTTGATTTTCACAAATAAATATTATAATTTTGTTAACTACTTTTGTTATTTATGATAAATTCGGGATAAATAATGAATAATGCTATAACTATGTACCCTTTTGTAATGTCAAATTAGTAAATAAATTAATAATAATCTTAAATTGTGCAAGTTAATCAAAGGATAGACTTAGAGGTGAGTACTTTTAAATCGAACTAATTCAAGTCGAATTAAATTGACAGCTTGAATCGGTTTAAAATTTTATTAGTTCAATTTTAGTTTGAAAAATTATTAATTTAATTTTAGTTTTTAAAAATTAAAACTACAAATTTTGGTTTGATTTTTTATTTTGACTTGGTATAAGTTAACAAAATTGAATCGATTTAATTATTTTAAAGTTTATTTTTATTATTTTAATTAATAAATAATTACTCATTTAATTTAATTAATATAAATTTTAGTAACTCATTTTTTTAATTTATAGTCTATAAGATTAAAAAAAATAAATTTTATTTTAATTTAATTCAAACCTATAATTTATTTAAATTAATATTTTAGTCATACACCAAACCAACAAAATAAACCGATAAATTAAAGTAATAAAAACCACAATTATCGGTTTGAATCGATTCTATTTATTTTCTACCGTCAATTTGAATCGGTTTAATACAAACAGAATTTAAACTGAATTTGAATTTGCCTAATTTAAATCAGTTCGATTTATCTTTTATCACGGTTTAGTTAAATCAATTTAAATTTTGGTCTAAAAACGACACAAACCGAATTGTTTGGCAAATGGACCTGATGCTAACCCTAGCACAAAGGGTACTTAGATAATTTCATAACACAAAACCAACAAACCAAGCAAAGCACGTGCGACACGTCACCATCTCTATCGCCTATAGAAACTATCCGTCCCGGCCTCCCCAACTCCCACGATAACCACCATTCCAACACAGAAACTATACTCATTCTTTCATTTTCGGAATCTTTCCTCAGAAAGCGAAGACCACGAAATATGAAGAGAATTGTAGCTAGAAGGGTATTGTCGGAAACAAATTCTCTGCGATCGCTGCCACAACGCTGCTTCTTCTCTCAGCTAGTACAAAAACAGGATGAGTCTCTTCACGATAATCAAGCTTTTATCCCCAAAATGCCCCCATTCGATTACTCTCCTCCGCCTTACACCGGCCCCTCAGCCGATGAGATCTTGTCCAAGCGCAAGACCTTTCTCAGCCCTTCATTGTTTCACTTCTACAGGAAACCAGTAAGTTCACGTCACACTCGTATTCATGGATTTCTTTATTCTTTTTTTTTTTTGTCAGTTCTCGCACTGATCGCCAACTGAGAATCCATTACGTTCACTTGACACTCGTACACCGGCCCCTCCGTCCAACGATTATTCTTGTATCCTTGCGCCCATTAAGCTTTTAATTGAATCTTATGAGTGGGCATACTGATAAAATTCTCTTGATTTGTGTGGAGCAGCTGAACGTGGTGGACGGAAAGAAGCAATACTTGTTCGACGAGAACGGCCGTAGATTTTTGGATGCTTTTGGAGGAATTGCTACGGTATGTTGCGGCCACTGTCATCCTGATGTGATCGAGTCAATAGTTAACCAACTGAATCGCATACAACACTCCACTGTTCTCTACCTCAACCATGCCATCGCCGATTTCGCCGAGGCCTTGGCGTCCAAAATGCCTGGCAATCTTAAGGTCTGTCATCACTCTTCAAACGGTGCACGTTTCTTTCTATCATCTTTTCTTTTTCTTGTCAATTTGCGAATACGTTAAACAACACAGCTAATTCACCATATTCCGGTCCCACGGTGGAGTTAGTGGCTCGGTTGGCAAGTCTAGATTATGGAAGAGATAGATAATAACATATGGGTCCTTATACTTACTGTCTTTTACAACCGAAGTACAAGTTTGTCCTTAAGTATGAAATAGATCCCTAACTCGTTCTAAGATGACTGAAAAACCTGGGTGAAGTATATACTTATATTTTTAAGGTCAAGTGTAATTAGAATTAATTTAAGATTAGCGATTTGCTTTTGTTTACGTAGGTAGTGTTCTTCACAAACTCGGGAACGGAAGCGAATGAGCTGGCGATGATGATGGCAAGATTATACACAGGATACAATGACATAATATCACTGAGGAACGCCTACCATGGCAACGCAGCTGGAACTATGGGTGCCACCGGTCAGTCTAACTGGAAATTTAATGTTATGCAGGTACCGAATTATCGTTGTATTACAATTCTATAATTGATCTTTCCATGAAAAATCCGAAAACATTGGGCCCAGACTTTATGGTTCTATCATTAAATTTGAGAACAAGAATTAGTATGGCATGTTAGGTGAATGATAATGACCTTTGCTGTAATGGGAATTTCTTGTGCTTGTGTGCAACAGATATCATTGTAATCCACCAGATTTCTTGATATCATTTCTGGGCCCTTATATTGGGAAGTTAATTTGATTTAGTTAATAATAGTTACTGTACCAAACGAGATTACTATATCGAGCTATTGCCTAACCTTGCCTTATTTTGATGCCTGATGGTAACAGAAACGTATGCATGATTATTTTTGCTTCAGTTATCACCATTTGTGTTCATGGGTCACATCTTGCAATGGATAGACATATTACAGCCCATCTTTTGCCGAAGAGTAGGCCCACATTTCGCTATTGGCGACAACCTAAATTTCCAGCAATTGGGCAAAAATGGGTTCTAACTTTTTAGAAACTGTGTTCCTCGAGATAACTTTCTAGGCCTAAGTTACGTAGCTTTGTGTTGCAAATATTTTTGAAATAGGACATGTTAAATCAATTGATTAAGTACTAGAAATTGTTGAATAATATTTCATAAATATAGTTACCTGAAATTCTCATTTCTGGTTGGCCCACAGACTGGAATTCATCATGCCTTGAACCCAGATCCATACAGAGGTGTCTTTGGTTCAGATGGGGAAATGTATGCAAATGATGTTCAAGGCCTTATCGACTTCGGAACTTCTGGACATGTTGCTGGTTTTATGTCTGAAGCTATACAGGTCATTATCAATTAATTTTCACCTTCCTTCTATTTATATTTCCCTGGATCAGAGTTAAGAAAACATAGTTACATGTTCTTACGAGGAAAGTTTTTTTTTTTCACTTTTGACAGGGAGTTGGTGGCATTGTAGAGTTGGCCCCAGGTTACTTGCCCGCCGTATATAAAAGTATTAGGAAAGCAGGAGGCCTTTGTATTGCTGATGAAGTTCAGTCTGGGTTTGCTCGCACAGGGAGCCATTTCTGGGGATTTGAGGCCCATGGCGTCGTTCCTGACATAGTGACAATGGCCAAGGTTGGTTTCGTCGTCTCTCTTTTACTTTTCTGGATACGCCCTGGAAAGTTCACCTTACCCCACAAAAACCAATATTCTCGTCTTCTAATATCTGCAATTTTCTTTTTAATTTCGCATCTTCAATCTATCTTAAAAGCTCGTATTTCTTGATCACGCTTGTCTACAATAATGTGACAATGGCTATACAGATTATACAATTTACCTTCATTAAGCACTATGTCATTGTCTCTTATCAGACTGGAATATGGTTTATGTACGTTAACTTTTTTCTCTCTTTTTATGGTTTGAACAGGGCATTGGCAACGGCATTCCCCTAGGTGCTGTGGTAACTACTCCCGAGGTTGCAGAGATTTTGACTGGCCGCTGTTACTTCAACACCTTTGGTGGGAATCCTGTATGTACAGCCGCGGGGCTAGCTGTTTTGAAAGTGATCGAGAAAGAAAACCTTCAGAGTAACGCACATGTTGTTGGATCCTATCTCAAAGAAAGACTTACTGCACTCAAGGATAAATACGAAAGTAAGTTTTAAGTTTTATTTCTTACTCCTTGTATCTTTAAGCATTGAGCATTCTCTTTATATGACAAACTTGTATCTGTTTTATTTAGCCCACAAAAAAGCATATGTTATTCTGCAATTTCTCCAACTTGATGGATGCTGATTCAGTTATATTGGTCTTTGCAGTTATTGGAGATGTAAGGGGAAGGGGGCTCATGCTTGGAGTTGAACTTGTCACTGATCGCCAACTGAAAACACCAGCAGTGGCTGAAATTCTACATATAATGGATCGGATGAAAGGTATATGATTTCTTCCATTCCCTATGTCAATCTAGTTATGTTTTAAGCTTCAATCAACCGACAAATATCTCTTGTTATTTGTAGAAATGGGAGTATTGGTTGGGAAAGGTGGATATTATGGAAATGTTTTCAGAATTACTCCCCCTCTCTGCTTCACTAAGGAAGATGCTGGTAGGTCATCACTTTTATTTCAGTGGTACCATTTACTTAATACAATTCCCTTGTAATTTACAGCGTATTTTTTCGGTTTGCAGATTTCCTTGCTGATGTTATGGACTACACAATATCGCAGATGTGAAACCTGCCAATATAAGTGTGGATAAAGAAAGAAAGAAGTGTATGTGGGTCATTCACAAATTAGTATAACAAGTACTGTATTGCTTCGTGTCTGTTGTGCGTGAAATTTTAATACATACGTACAGGGTTTCGGTTTGAATAAGTTGCTATGACAATGGCATTAAGGAACGATGAGTCAACAGCTCGTTGTCTCTCGCTCTAAAACTCCCTTGTTTTTTACCTAAATTTGCTGTTGGAACTTGGAACAATGTCTCTATACTCTTGTGGAAGTTTATTTTTTTTTTTTTAAACATTTGGTTGAGAGTACTGAAATGGAAAGTAATGGATGGTGGGTATATTCAAATGCAGAGAAGTTAATCCAAGAACAAGTTATTTAATGGAATAGTGAAGAGAGTTGGATGCCCCTGTAACTTTTACTAGAAAATTGAACTGTGCTGTACTTTTTCAGGGCAAGGCAAAAACGAATAGCATAATGTATTTATGAAAGTGTTTGTTATTATCAAATTTGAGCGAGACTCAAATCACTCAGAAAGTTTTGCCAGGTGAAGTAATTAGCACAGCACCCACTTGAGTTGCATATTAAAGTTTCAGAACTGAACTCAGTGATCTCTAGTTTCATTACAACCTTTATTGTAAGCTCAGGTACTGAAGAGTGCACAAAAATAATGTCTAAATGAACTTAAAGGAATTATTATTTATTCATAGACATGTAAAACTATAAATCATAACAAAAATAAATCAAGAAATTGTATGCATTTATAGATATACTTGCATGATTTTATGAAAAAGATTCAAGTAATGTCATCTAAAAATCTCAAATTATTCAATTGTACCATGCGGAAGAAGGCCCTTTTTTTGAAAAATTAAAGTGTATTACATGTTATAGGTATATGGCCTGAGTTGTGTCCAAAGCTGCTCAATGTGCAGTGGATCCAAACTAACGACTAAGTCAGAGATTTAAGCAATTCATCCCCAGATATGCTTGGGAGATAACAAGAACCTTAGGTGAGGTGAAGGTCGAGACTTTCCAGAGTCAGATAAAAAATTTTAAATTTGATTATTACCCAAAATCAAATGAAAGGCCTTAGGTATAATTGTTAATTCCAAGACTCCCCTTATGCAGGTCTCGGGCACATCTGATAAAGATATCAGATACATATAAAAATCGAGACCTCTTAATAATTATATATTAAGAAGAGATTTGTTTTTTTTCCAGATTCTTCTAGATTCTTCCATAATAATGATCCTTAGCCTAATAAAGGTATTCCATAATAAAAATTATATGCTAAGTAGATACATTTTACAAGAAGGGCTCAAGATTCCATAAAATCTGAAAGACCGATGCTTATTAAATAAAATTTTCATAATTTTTGACACGATGAGATTCTTGTTTCCAGATTCTATAGAATTCTACTAAACCTAAGAGATATGAATATCTATAAAAGGATTTTAAGGGTAACTAGGTAAAACTCTGATATTAAGAGTCTAGATTCTCATTTTCCTTACTCTAGCAAAACTCTAACTTAAGTATCAGAAAGTTTTCACAGAACAATCGGCTTTTATCTTCTTAAATTTCTATTGTAATCATAGGTTGAACGTACAATCAAGTAAGGAAACAACGAAAATTGTTGCTGATACACAATAAGAAAACAAAAATTGTTACTAGTGTACAAAATCTAAAGAAGAATATTTGCTGCATCAACAGCATAAATTTGCAGGAGTAATGAGTTCTTAACATATTCTTGTTTATGATTATTCAGTAAGCTTTTTCAGACATGGTTACCATGTCATAATTTAAGATTTGTCTTACAGACATTTTCTATATATAACTTCTAAGACATGAACAAATTAAAAGATGGAGTGACTATAAAATGATAACGGTGAAACATGAAAATCCAAGAGCTCATCAGATTAATTTGTAATTTCCTCATCATAATTCTCATAAGAAATTAATTAGGTTATGAAGAGAGATTACAATTATACGTATAAAATGAGAACAAACAAAGACAATGTGATTATATTATATCAGAACAATCAACATTAACAATATTGTAAGCATGACTTTTCCCAAAAGGGATTATCTTGATGGCCAATTCATCACGATATGCATGACAACATAGAACAAATTAATTTAGGGGTCTAATTGCTCACAGTTGATATGATTCCACTCACCATGGTAACGAAAATCTCATGTTATTCACATGGTGAGAGGAATCATATCAACTGTGGCCAATACGAAAGAAACAAAAATGGAGACATCTCTTCACCAAAATGTAAATAAATAAACTTACCAGTTATCAATTCAGGCACTGATATTGAAATACAATAATCTAATGAATTAGCTTCCAATATTGTGGAATTTTGGTATACAATTCATATCATGTTTAGCCTTCACCAGTTTGAAGTGATCATACAGCTTCTTAATCTTTTCAACATCCCATGGGATAAAAAATAACTTGAACATTATGGGAGAATTTGATGTAATATATAAGATGAAATCCAATATCAAAGTAACTGATATTGCCATGACTAAATTTTTAGTTCAAAGAGATGCATACAAATCGGGGATTACACGAAGATCCCTCATAAATAAACGAGATACTTTATAGCTCACAACATTGAGAATAAACCATGCTGCATATCAGCAGTATACAAATTCAAGCTATAAATATCCGGACAGGTGAACAACACAAATAGAAGATCAGCATCTGATACAAAAATGAAGGTGGTAAAGAAACTACCGATCATGTCGAGCGGCCATAGACGACATGGGGAAGTTAGAGTAGCTGCTGTAAACAACGGTAGATCGGCGCTGCCGCTGAAGCAAGCGGTAGTATCGGACAGCAGACGTCAGAGCTGGAAAAACATCGGCAAATAAGCATGCAAATTCTCGGAATACGTAGATACTCTTTCTCATAACTACAGACATCAGCATCGAAACTGTATCGATGACGATGCTTGTCATTTTTGTTGTGGGCTGATCTTGATTCCTGTACCTGTAAGATATTTGAGAAGAGAAGAGACGACATGTCGCATTCTGCAACATAAAAGATGTCTTGTTGTCATGTAAATTACTGAAATATCCTCTAGTGAAATCAAAAACAAAATGCCGTCTGGGTGGAATGTAGTGCCATGGACGGAGGAGTCGGTAACGCAACTCAATTAAGCAATGAGCATGGGTATAATAGTAATTTCTTAAAGAATGATGACATAATGAGCTCATACTATGTTAGATTTGCAATTATTAAAATGTTCGTACATAAAATTTAGGAAGTTTTAGGTGAAATATGTCGACACTCTTTAAATAAGAAAATTAAATTATCTTTAGGTAAGAAAACTAATAATTTACAATATTTGCAAATAATTTTAACAATTTAATCGGAGATAAATTTCATATTATTTTTGTTTTTTATTTATTAAAAATAATATTTTAATTAATAAATATAAATATTATAATATTATAATAAAGATAAGCCCACCGTAAATTTTTATATTAATTTTTAGTTATTAAATTTAATTTAATAATTAAAAATTAATATAATTTTAAAGAGATGGTGATTTGATTGATTGTCAGTCTTTTGTATCCTGAGATAGAGAAGAGAGCCGATACCCTATGCGTACGTGTATTTAGAAATTTATGTTATAGTGAAGTTCAGTTTAAGAAGGCCCAAACACTGAAGAAGATGGAGATGGACATGCAACGACGTCGTTCATTTGTTGACTGCTTCGAACTAACCAGAATATGCACTGTACTTGAAGCAAAGAAGAAGAGGAATTCCCCTCATTCATGAGTCTAGAGCATTTCAGTGGCTGCTGTTGAATTTTCATATTTTATTATGAAAAAAATATTTAATCCAATAATTATACTAAATAAATGTTAAAATCTATCCTACATTTTTGGATTTTAAAAATAAGTGATACATGTGAGATTCCAACATTAAATTTAATAAAAGATCACGCGTAAAAAACTCGTTTAGAACTTTCAAAACTCAAATTCTCTGTAAATTTAGATATGGTCCGACATTAAACATATAATATAATAACGAATTATGTACATAAAAGTAACAATATACTATATTCGCCCATGACTCTCGTATGCTGCCAATCTTGGTTCACGGACTCCCAACTTGCGGCTATCCTATTCCTACATTCTCTATATAAACACTTACATGGCCATGTGCAACAGCAGTGGTATTGAGGTTGTGAATCCATGGAGAATATGGCAAATAAGTTTGTGGTTTGGTTAATAAGGTTGATTCTGCAGCCGTGGTTGAAAGGTCGAGTGCAGCGACTTTGTGCAAAATAAACGAAGATGGTCTGTCAGCTTGTAAGCCATCTGTGACAAAACCAGACCCGGTTGCCCCAACAGCTGACTGTTGCAAAGCTCTTTCTGGGGCTGATTTGTCATGTTTGTGTGAGTATAATAGCTCCCCAATATTGCCTGCTCTTGGGATTGATCCCGATCTTGCCTTGGCTCTTCCTCCTAAATGCAACCTTCCTCTTCCTGCCGCTTGTCAAGGTAGCTAATTACTAAGAAATTCCGTGTATAAATATTACATTAATTGTTCGGTTTTCTGTTAATCTTGTTTGCCTTTTTTTGTTCATTCTTTTAATTTACTGGTTCCTAATTGTTGAAGGATATATGCATGACTGTGCTAGTGCTACATGATGTTGGCTGATGTTGGTTCAAGTTGTAAACCTTTTGCTTTCATGTCTTGCTTGTTGGTTGTGTACTTTATTCTATAACACTGATGGCCCCTTCTAATCACGCGTCGTGCTTTGAATTGAGACCACAGAATCAAAACGACCAATCATGTGATAAGTTTAACAACATTTCGGACGCACAAGTAACACAGAGATATATGCATTGCTGCCCCAAAAACTATTATAGCTCACGGATTCCAAACATTAATTCTTCTATATAAACAGACTTAACCAACCCCAAGATTAGCTTGCAGTGCAGCTGCTGCTGGTGGTTTTATTGTTATTGAAGATGGTGGTAATGCTTGCGATGAATATGATGATGGAAAGTGCAGGGAATTAAGCATGTTATATATGTAGTAAAAATTTAAAAATTATTTTAATTAATTATACTAATTAATGCTCATTAATTCTTATGCCAAGATTATGTTATTTAATATACTTTATAATATCAATTAAATATAAAATAGAAGATTAAAATCATATCTTAGAATTTCACCACCAACGGGAATAGATTAAGATTTCCTCGAATTTTTTGTAGATTCGTAACTTTGATTACTGTTTCGACCTTCAAAACGTTTGAATTTGGATTTTTCGTGAAATTTAAAGTTGTAGATCTTCGAGTCTTCTTTCCAAATCTACTTGAATCCTATTAATTCGAGATCTGAACCAAAAGTTATGACTCAAATATGAAAACTACATAAACACCCTTTTCTAGATTAGTCACCTAAGTGTGTGGCCTCTAATGGTAATACACACAAAATAGAGAATTAGGGTTTTAAAATTTTCCTAAATCTTAATTATGTAGTGTGTTTTTTCATGAATGCTAATTCTTAAAAAGAGACAAAGTTAAGAGTTTTTGTCAAAAAGAATTTTCTCACAACTCTTGAAGAGAATTCTCTCTTTGCATTCACGTACGTTTTATGGTCAAAACAAAAGTTTATATAGGTTTCGTATTATAATATTTTAAATCATATTTAAAAAGTCATTAAATAAATTATTAATTTTATTAGTAACCTATTTTTAAATTTAAATATTATTTAATTAATTAGATTAATTAAATAATATTATCTTAATCAATTTTAAAATTAAATATTATTTAATTAATCTAATTAATTAAATATATCATTTCAATCAAATTAAAAAACTTATAATTAAAAATAAACACTTTGTATAATTATAATTTAACCAAAAATAGTTTTTAAAACTATTAAATAAACCCTTAAAGATTATGAACTTAACAATTAAGTCCTTAATAATTAATCTACATAATTTAATCTTAATTCCTCAATACATTTTAATGTGTGACAAATTAGGTTCTTTCTTATATTGGCAGTGGAATTATTTATAAATTTCTTAAGTGTAGATAAATTAATCTAATTAATTTATTCTCAATTAACTCATTGATTAAGAAACTAAATTTCATAGATCATGAGTGGCATCTAGTAATACATCATAAACCTCAATTGAGAAATAATACTAAATTAGTGAAATCTAGTCCGTATATGATTACTGTATGATACATTCCTTTCTTCTCGTACATATCTCACCAACAATTCTAGAGTATGGAAAATGTCTACTCTATAAATCATGATTATTGAAACTTTTTTATTAAAGCTGATAATATAATTTTAGAGTTTCTGAAACTTCTTTCAGAACTCGCCATGACCATAAACTTATATTATCACTTATGTCAAAATGGTGCCCCTTGGGATATCGACTCTATGTTGTCCAGAGCGGCAAATCCTTTATTGATCTCTCACAACCTTCGCGTGCTTCTCATATTGCCTAATCATTATCCTATGCGCAATCTCGCTATGGACGACGGAGGTGTAATGTCAAAGTATATATGATTCACAAATAAGGTACATGAAAATTTCAAGTCTAAGGATCAATCATACCATTGTTACTGAGATAATTCCCATAGACATGTGGATAATACTCTATATGGGTTTCTCAAGTGAGTCAGTTCGATCCATATATTAGACTTAAGTGAATACCTTCACTAGTGGCTTATGAGATCAGCTACCTTCCTTCTCTAAGGAAGCAGACATAACTCATGCCGATATAATCTTCATTTATCAATGTCTTAGTGTTGATAATCTTACGATCGAAAATATTTAAGAATGACGGGATCTCATAAATTAAACTTAAGTTAATTCCTCTAATTATTATTCTAAGAACTTTATATATAAGTAGTCAACATAGACAAAACTTATAATAAATTGTCAATTTTATTAATCAATATAATAATATATAATTACATATTTGTTCTTATTGGATATAGGGTATCTAACCAACAGAAAATTCAATGCCGATGTCACTTGTGACAAAATCTACGAGCGTGTTCAATCGGACTGTAAGATGTCTTTGACGTTGTAAACGTTTTTCTTTATATTATTTTAGAGCACCGGTAAAGCACGGAAGCATTCCAATCCATGCACCCCTTTAAAACGTTTTCATGCTCGTTGTTATCAGTAACAATGGACAAGAAATCTTTTAAGCAAAAAGCTGAGACAGAAAAGGGATCACCATCATTCATCAATATTACGACTCCTAAGCCATTACAATGGCTTGTACGTAGCGGAATCAAGAGTCCAATGGTGTATTTTGTGGCACTTTTCTACAATCTTTGAAGGCAAAACTGTTTTACATGTAAATCAACTACACTTCAAACAACAATATTATTGCAAGCAAGACTTTCCCAATATAATTCATCGCAGTCAACTTATTATCAGATATTGACATCAATCATACAATAAAATAATGAATAAGCCCTAAACAGTGTCAAAACTCAAAATACTGGCCTAACCCATTTTTAATTTGGGCAAATAAGCTACAATCTCGGCCCATTCCGACACAAAGTTGCTATTCCCAATACAAAACAAGAATTTGCATGTTACTTCCTTGTGATAATGTGAAAATTGTCCTGATGCATGTGCCATATTTGGCATTGATATGAAACACATAAATCCCCAAAGTTTTAAGAAACTCATCTTTTACCTATTCTATATATATGGTGGGGTTTGCAGTTGAATCACCATAGTTTAATTTGACACTTAGCAGCAATCACGTTAGCTGTTTGCTTTAAACAGCTATGCAATTCTCGATTATGGAGATTGCCAAGAAAAAAAAAAGACATGACACCACCCATGACCTTTGCAATTACATCACAGAATGCAATTAAATAGTTTGTGGACAATTATATCAAACTTCCTTTCCGTTGGTACTTCTTGACCATTTTTGTCTATAATAGATATTATCAAGCAATAGGGTGATCAAATGAAAGGGTTAAACTATAATGATGTTTAGTAACGTTTCAAAATATATTTTTACATATAACATTAGGATAAAATTAAGGGTAGGAGAACATTTTGAATCTTCAAAGTTTAGTGGGTACATTGAGTCTTGTTTGACTCTTAATATTTGTACCTTGTTAGTCAAGACACATTGAGAATTTGGGTGCATAACATAAATGTAGTGCCATATGACTCGGACATAAGTTGGAAATTTTGTTCCCAAGGCATGTGAACACAAAAATAAAAGAAGTATTAGAATCCTCCACTCTTGTTAAAAAACAATACCACTCAAAGGCGCTTTAATAGATTGTATGCTTAAAGCCAACCTTGTAGGGACACAATCACACAAATGGCCCTAAATGCTTAAGTTTGTGCTCTCACGAGCAATTGAAATGCTTGGAGTTTAGTGAATTATGCACAAAAAGCAAAGAAGAAAAGCTAGCTGTACACGAGGAAAGTGATAAAGGTATTGATACTTTGGTTATAATATTTAAAACTTCTAGGTCAGCCATTCTTCTTAAATCTCTATAAAACCAATATAAAATTGGGTATGAGTCATGAGAGTTCTCTAATTACCGTAGAAAATTAGGGTATGGAATGAGTAGAAGAGAAGTGTCATTCATTACTTTGATTTCCCAAATACGTACACATAACACATTTGTCTATTTCATATTGATTCTCATAATACCCACTTGCCCCATTCAATTGCTTGGCTAGATTCATTGATGTTGGCCAAAATCCAATATGGGAATAAGCCAAACTTCATTGGGATTAAACAAATGAAGCTACTTATATTCCTACTGAAGTTTTATAGGAAGGTTGAAACTCCTTTGGGCAGAGACAACATTTTGGATAGCTTTTCTTTCATTGGATAAGTTTCCTTTTCCAATTTCCATTTTTATAGAGGGAGTTATCTTCATGTCCAAATTGTCTTTTCTAATTGACATACAAATTATCAACTATACTAATTAATACTTATTAATTATTTATTATAGCATGATTTGAATATCTAAATTTCATATAATGGTATTTACTCCCAAATATTTTAATTGAAAACACTACATCTATTCACATTTAAGAGAATTCTAATTTAAGTAATTGATAAATCATCCTTAATACGAATGATTTTCTAAATTAAAAGCATGTTTAAAAGTACAATGTTGTTAATCCCTTTTGTTAAAGATTCTTTATTTGTGATGTTACATTTTAGAAAGTAGCATATGTATAATATAATGTCCGCTTTGTGATTGTGCATATGCACAAATAATGAAAAAGCATTGCAATAACACTATCATTTTGATTCATTCTTCTTTGTTGGGCTATCCAATTTTATGACCTTTTGTTTAAGGAGCATGCTTTTGATATCTTGATGCCTCATAATTATCCTTTGTTAACATAATTATTTAACTTTCCTATATTGTTGGTATTATTATAGTTTATAATATTGTTTCATATTGATTGTGTGAGAAAATGATCTATAAATAAATAAACAAGAGAGAAAGTATAGTTTTAATATTTAAACTATGCCTTAATGAAATGATACAATTTTTGGTATTTAATCCAAAATGTGTATTTTCTGAACTGATATCACGTTTAAGTTTGTATCTCTTCAATCTCTATATAAATATATATTATTCTCTATAATAATATGTAACTCTTTATTCTTTATTCTTTTTTTATATTCTCTAAAATTCTTTGTTGAAATTACAGAATTACTGGTCTGCAGTTTTTTAATTTTATTGTATCCTGAAGAATATTGCCCTAATCTGATTGCAAATTATGGCCAACAATTACTTTTAAAAAATTGTAGTCCACGTCTCAAAACTTTATTCGTTTATTTCCGTATACAAATTTTCATAACAATCGGATCATAGCTTCCTCTCACCTTTGTGAATAAAATTTTAAAATTCTATCATCAAATCCTAGGTTACAAATAATGGATACATAAACATTGTTATCTCTTAGTAACTTGATTGAACTCTCTCCTTGATGAGGTCAAAATTATTCTAGTTCAAGTTCCCCATATAATATACTAGACATGGAAAGTGAGCTAAGTTGCCCACTTGATTTACCTTTTAAGTCACCCCACACATAATTTGTGGTGCAGCTCATTTGACACCCAAAAAATAGTGGAGTGCAATCTCTTCAATGTAAAAATAATGGTATTTTTGGCACTTTACACGACACTCTTTTCTCGACAACATTTGACATTTCACCCCGTTACTTCACAAGTCCTTATCAAAACATAACACATGTTAATTTTTCGTTGGTGTTATTGTCATAAACTAAACAAATATGGGAAATTTTATTTTAGTCCCTAATCTTTAGTAAAATTGTATTTATTCAACTTATTTAACATTATATAATAAACATCTCTAATAATCAATCTTTATTTCACTTTAATCACCTAAATCAAATTCTATTAATTCTATCTAACTAGAGAAAAGTAATAAATTAATAAAATTTTATTTATCAATAAAACGTTATTTTGTGTCTCTCAAAAAATTAGACGAATTTAATGAATTTTAATTTTTAATACAATTGATTAAAAACAGAAGTAAATATGTTATTTTTTCGTTAAAATGTAGTAAAGGTAAGAAAATATTGTTCTATGTGATTTAACAAATTTTGATCAAGGAACTAACATGGAATTGACTGATACAGTAAGGATTAAAATGAAAAAAATATAAAATTTTAGAGATTTTTGTTATAGTATGTGAAAATAATTGAGTAAAATAGAATTTTAAAAGAAGTTAGGGATTAAAATAAAATTATATCAGTGGACGCCAGAAGAGACAGTAACCAACACGTGGCGGCCTGTTGAAGCATGTGATGGAGCTTTAAAATCAAATGGTTAATCTAATCATTCGAGGTTAAATTAATGAATTATAATTAAATTAAGGAGAAAGTGAAGTGATAGAGACTTGATGAAGTCACGACATACATATCATTGCTAATTGATTATTATCCTTTTCTTAGAATTCCTTTGATCATATCCATCTCCGATTTGAAAATCCTCCATCATTGTCAATTTCTAATAAAATAGGAATGTCGGTAATTTTTACGATTTAATATATTGATACAAATCTGACACGGATTTATAAATTTAAATTGATATAAAATAATACGATTATTAAATAAATAATACAATACAATAAGATTAATAATTGTGTTGAGTTCGAATTTTTATTTTTTTATGACACGTGAACTAATTTGTAATACGATTAATTATTTTAATAATTATAATATACTAATTTATTTATAATTTAATAAAATTATTTTATATATTTTGATGGAGAAAACCAATACTCTTACTTGATAAATGATTAGTTATTTAAATTCTATTTAGTTTAGAATTTCTACTTAATTTAATATTTTATTTATACTTTATTTAGTTTTATTTTATTTAAATTCTACTTAAGTTTAAGATTTTAAGAGAATATATATATATATATATATATAGTCTTATTCGCTATAAAGAGGAGAATAATTTAATTTATTTTTTCTTAATAAAGAGTTATTTCAAAAGTAAGTTCTATTGTTATTTTTTATTTTGTTAACGATATAATATTCTTGCATCTTCGTGAATTTACTTCTATTGTTATTTTTTTATTTTGTTAACGATATATATTCTTGCATCTTCGTGAACGAAATCACGAACCATAAACACTTGTCCTACATCATTTTTTATATTTAAAAAAATAATTATATTTATCATGATTTTAAAAGTATTTAGTTATTTTTAGAATAAAATTTATTAATATTTTAAGTATGTAATACCATAAATATTATAAAAATATATCGTAATAAAAAAATTAAATGAATGACACAATTATAATTTATTTATTAATTGTACCTTATAAGAATTTTTAATTATTGACATAATTATTAAATAAATACTTAGACTTTTTATATAACCAAAAATATAAATATATGAACGTAAATTTCACACTGATTCTCTAAAAACCCTCTAAATTGAGTAAGTTTTTGGTATCTTTCAAAATTTGTATACTCGGTTAATTTATTAAAATATAAAATAACATGATTATTTCAATAAATTGAGTTGAAAGATCGTTTATATAAAAAAAAAAATTATATTTATTTTTTTTTTTATGATAAATTTGATTAAATTTACTTAACGAAAAAATAAGTTATGTAAGAGGTGAAATTTAAGAAGTCTCTTAAGTATTTAACACCATAATTATAACATGTAATATCAAATATTATCAATATTATATTACACACGTTTTAAATATGATTTTACATGCTACAATAAAGTACCTCTCTCTAGTACAAACCCGAAATTGAAAATTTAATTAATTAAATTAATTAAATAAAAAGAAAACAAAAATAAGAAAGAAAGAGAGGAAGGAACACAACATACGCCAGCATACAAAGCACATTTACACTCTCTCTTTCTCACTTTGTATTCTTTCAAAATCCGCATTTTTCCCATTTTTTGGTTGTGTGCCGCCGCTAATATATGCTCCTCCTCCGCCACCACCACCGCCGCTGCCACTACCATCGCCGCCAAGGGTTTCGGCTCTCTTCAGTTGGTTCTTCTTCCGTTATCCGAGCTGGATTCTCTTACTTTCCTCCGTCGCATATCTATGCGCCGCTGGTTCAGCGGTTTTGTTGATTAGTCCACACTTTCACGACCTTCACCACACCACACCACACCTCTCTCTTCTCTCTATCTGTTTCACTCGTATAATTTGTCGATCCTAAATTGCATAAGAATTAAAGGCTAGGGTTTGATTAATTAAATTTTCACAGGTGTAGTATGGTTATCAAATTTAGGGCAAAGAGCTGATTGATTTGATTATTATTATTTTTTTTTATCGAGGGCTTGGGTGATTTGGATGGCATTAGGGGATTTGATGGCCTCTAGGTTTTCACAAACCGCTGTCGTTTCAAACCATTTCGACGACTGCGGCTCCGCACAAGATGGCGTCGATTTGAGGAGGGATTCTGACACTACAAGCAGTAGTTATGGCAATGCTACCGTCTCAACAATTACAATCACCACAAGCATGGCATACTTGCCTCAGACTGTCGTTTTATGCGAGCTTCGACACGATGCTTTCGAGGCTTCTACCCCTACTGGTCCATCTGATAGCGGTCTTGTCTCCAAATGGCGGCCCAAGGACCGAGTAAGTCTCTTGTTTTTAAACCATTCTTTTGCAAATTGTCACCGATTGTATTTGCATTAACTTATGTTTTTCTTTTTGGTAAATTTTGAGTTAAATGATGCGCCATCGTTCATTTCAGTTGACTATAATGAATTAGTAAATGTATTAACCTTAGAGAGAATTATGTAACCCAAAAAACTAGAATTTTTAGGGTTATGTACCTCCTAGCCTATTGTTGTTAGTTAAAAGTTTGAAGTATACTTGTCTTAGTTAAGCCTCCCTGTTATTGGTTCAACTATTTGAATTTTGTTTAGATTTATGATCAGGGTCTGTGTGTATCTTTTGTGATTTAAAACTTGGGATTTACCTTGCTGGTTGCTTAGTTTGAAGTGTTCGTTTTGTATTTGTGCCATGCATAACATCTTAGGTGTAGCAGTATCTGTTTGCATTTGTTGGAAACTTGGTTATGGTGTTTTTTTTTTTTTTGGGGAAAAATTTATTTCCTACCTGAAATAGGTAAAAGGTGCATAACATAAGATTTAGTAAGTGGGGCAAAAAGGTGAGAGAAAAGAGAGAAGTACAGTTTTTGAAATCTGAAAAGTAAAGAAAAGGTTACACAATTAATAAGTAGTTACTAGGTCGGGGGAAGTTAAAGAGTTGTGAGATTTCTGAATTGATCCAGGGATCTGCATCAAAGAGTCTATGGTCTCCACGATTTAGTTCTCGGTGATCTTATGAAATTTAAAGCCTAAACCAATTTCACACCTTCCACTACTGCTTGAGCTAACACTTGATAATATTTATTTCTTTACTGCAGATTGTAAATATTAATTGTCCTTCCATTTGTTTTCAATTGAAGAGAGCAGAGTATTGCATTAAGGGTCAGGTCAATTTTTAGATTATTTGAGCTTTTGTGGCATGCACCTCACACACTGCCCACCTATTTGGTCTCTGCAGTTTATACATGAAAATTTTAGGATTAGTAGTTGTGAGTGTGACCGTCTGATGTTATTATGTGTATGTTTGGTTAAACTAGAGCTTGGGCACTCATTTGTCTTTCTGATAGTGTGACATTTAGCCTTGTAGCTATGGAGAATGAAGGATTTTCTTATGTTATCTTTTTGAAGAATTAGTAATAGCATCTAAAAAGAAACTTGCCAAAGAGGGAGTGAAACTACCTTTTTATTTATTTTGGATGGAAAATGTTTTGAAAGAATATACTAACATTTTTGTGAAACTTTAATTTTGTATTCCATACTGCAGAATCTTGTTGTGGATGCTTACGTTTTTATATTATTTTTATTAATGTCTTGTTTTGTTTAAATTTTATGCAGATGAAGACAGGATGTGTAGCTCTAGTTTTATGTTTAAACATTAGCGTTGATCCTCCAGATGTAATAAAGATCTCTCCTTGTGCCAGAATGGAATGCTGGATAGGTGCATTTACAAACTGCCAATTCTTTCATATACTGCTTTATAATGTTTGCTCTGGCTGGGTTCCCAATGTACTATAGTAAATTTTTTTTATAAGATTAATGTACATTTTAATGTTAATGTCGGGTGTTTTATCTATAATAAAGGATGCTCTTTTTTCTCCTTTCTCCTTTTGTTTTTGTGTGTGCAAGATTGAAATTGTGTTTCCTTTTTCATTATCATAACATTGTGTAATTCATCATTTTTGGTATTTTACTGAAGGTATAAATTGCTTACTGTTTGACGTTTTTGGAAGAGTGTTGTGAAGTGGTTTACTTGAATTATTTTCATTTAATATGTGTTTTTATGTACTTGTTTCGCTAAATTATGTATTCTTCAGTTCTAGATAAGGTCAACGAAGCGTAGTATGAGATTTTGCCAAACTTCAACTAATTAACGGTCAGATTTTTTTCTTCTGTCAGTATCTGGGCCAGCAAATGGAGCATATTAGAATTTGTGTTCTTACATTTATCTTGTAGGCTAGCAACTCCTATTTTTATGTTAATCTTTTCTCTTATTTGGTAGATCCCTTTTCTATGGCACCTCAAAAAGCGCTTGAAACAATTGGAAAGAACTTGAGACAACAGTATGAAAGATGGCAACCCAGGGTAAGAAATTTTTTCACGTCTTATCTTATGCTATATGACCATATCAGGTTCATTTTAATTTACCTTCTGAGATGTGAACAGGCTCGCTATAAAGTTCAACTGGATCCTACCATAGAGGAAGTTAAGAAACTTTGTAATACATGTTGTAGACATGCCAAGTCTGAGAGAGTTTTGTTTCATTATAATGGACATGGTGTGCCAAAACCGACAGCTAATGGTGAAATCTGGCTTTTCAATAAGGTTTTTATTTTCATTACTTCACGGATTTTCCTATTTTGTTGTTATTATTATTCTTTATGGTTTGCTGAATTTTTCCTTCTCTAACTGGTGTATTGGGTGCACAGAGTTATACACAGTATATTCCCCTGCCAATCAGTGACCTTGATTCCTGGTTGAAGACTCCATCAATATATGTATTTGACTGTTCTGCTGCTGGAATGATTGTTAATGCATTTATAGAGGTATTCACTGGTGTTTTACTGTCAATTCATTAATATGATAATATTATGTTGTTATGATGTGGATTTGATCTCTATCATTTTAACGCTCTAAGTAATTGGTGGATTGGAATTTCATGATAGCTTCATGATTGGGGTGCATCTAACTACTCTGGATCTACAAGGGATTGCATTCTGCTTGCTGCTTGTGAAGCACATGAGACCCTTCCTCAGAGTGAAGAGTTTCCTGCTGATGTGTTTACTTCTTGCCTTACTACACCAATCACAATGGCATTAAGATGGTGAAACTTTGTCTTCTTTTACAGTTCGTTTTGATTATTTGTGCAAGCTCTGTTTTTCGTTTAAAACGCATTCTTTGTTCTTGAACTTCTGGAATGAGAATGAACCAAGCCCATAACATTGTTTATGATAATAAATATTTATTTATCGACAATAATTTGTCTTTGAATTTGAATTTGTGTGTGTTTGTGTGTGTGATGCATATGGAATCGTTCGAAGTTGAAGAACACTGTTAAATCTTGTAAATAGAGGATTGCATTATTTCTTATTTGGTAATAGGATTCCTTATGGAACCAGAAACTACAATTGGTATTCTCAGTTTGGGCTGGTGTGGAATTGAGCTCAAAAAGGATTTGCTTGAAGAAATTGTGAGGCTTTTCTTGCAGTTCTGTTGGGAGAAGAATATATATATTTTTTAATTCTTCATTGATATTGGTATTCTCACTTTGGACAGATCTAGTTGTATGTTATAATGTTAGGGTATTGTGGCATTAGTCAGAGATTAGTATATCACAAGGTTTTAAAGCTCATTTGTTGGTAAAAAAATGAAACAACTCCATTATCTTTAAGAGAAGTAATTCTCTCCTGTCATATTTACCTGGAGTTGCTGGGTTGATTATTGTTGGATGATGTAAGCATTTAAATAGTAAGTTTAAGAGTAGACATTCCTCCCTTTGTTTATCTGAGGACCTAAGTCTTTTCGATTTACCACACTAATCAAGTGTGGAGTATCTGAGGACCTGAGTCTTGCAAATGGGTTCTAGTTGATTTTGGATGCATGCCGTGTTTTAAACCTCTTTGCATGCAGTTTGTCAATGTTTGCTGGCGTAGTTGTGTGTTAATAATTTTTTGTATATTTATTTATTGTTTTTTGCTTTTAATATCTTTTCCCTGAGTTCTTTGTGCTGTTGATGGATGTGTTGGAAATGTTTGAATTTTGTTACTGTTGAGTGGTAATAATGATCTTTGGCTCTGCTTATTATGTCATTTATATCTCATACTTTATGATAATTGATAATCTATTATGATCAATTGAGCTTGCTTATATCTGATATTTATATATCCTGTCTACCAGGTTTTGTAAACGTTCATTACTGCACGAGTCCCTTGATTATTCTCTTATAGATAAAATTCCTGGCCGCCAAACTGACCGTAAAACACTTCTGGGGGAACTGAATTGGATTTTCACAGCAGTGACAGACACTATTGCGTGGAATGTTCTTCCTCATGGTAGTTCATTAAAATATACTTCTCAATGTGTTATAATGCTACTTTTAATATCGTATATGTTTCTTTTTGGTGATCCATGTAGTTAATCTTATGTTTTTCACTGTAGATCTTTTTCAGAGATTGTTCAGACAAGATTTGTTAGTTGCCAGTCTGTTCAGAAACTTTTTACTTGCTGAGAGGATTATGCGTTCGGCAAATTGCTCTCCAATTTCGCACCCCATGCTGCCTCCGACCCTTCAGCATCATATGTGGTATCACAGGGGTCTTATTCCTAAATTCATTTTCTTATCATCAAAAGTCCTCTAGTGACGGGTTTACTTTTGTGCACTGTAGGGATGCATGGGACATGGCTGCTGAAATTTGCCTCTCTCAGCTGCCTTCATTGGTCGCAGACCCTAATGCTGAATATCAGGTGTTTGCATTTCCTTGAGATGTTGTTGCACTAAAACTATGACCTCCTTAGTTTCTGAGTTGCGTGGTTTGTGTTTGTTTCAGCCGAGTCCTTTTTTCAGTGAACAGCTGACAGCTTTTGAGGTATGGCTTGACCATGGATCTGAACATAAAAAGCCACCAGAGCAATTACCCATTGTTCTTCAGGTACAATATTTCCATTGTAATTGACAACTACATTAGTGAATATGTAATCTACTCAAAAGTGGGCTCATACAATCAATTTTGCTTGCACTAGAAAAGGAGTTATTGGTTTAATTCACGGTGAATCAAATTTGCCAAATGTAGGTGTGTGCGAGCCTGTGCTAGAGTTTCAATCAGTTGTTGCCGGTGTCTGCACCATGAAATTAGGAAAATAAATACAGTAGCCCAATCAAGAATATCCGTGCTGTGAAGAGTTCAATCACTGATAATTTCTTAATTGTCCTATCAAATAAGTGGAAAATTTCGTAATCATTAATGCTCACTTTTCTTCTAAGTTCTCTTGGATATTGGAGTTGATCTCGTGTATATTTTGGTAGGGTAGTTTACATCTGCTATGTAGAAGATTTGGGGCTTCTGTTAACAAAATTTTTGTACTTTTTTGTAAATGTTGTCCTTCTTCTGCCAATCAGCCTGATTATTTGTGTTCAGGTTTTACTCAGTCAATGCCATAGATTTCGAGCGCTAGTTCTTCTTGGAAGATTTCTTGACATGGGACCATGGGCTGTAGATCTGGTAGGCATTGGTGTCTTTGATTTTCAGTTATTCCACCTCTGAGAATATGTATTCAATAAGCAAGTTATTGTAATTTACTTGTTGAGTGACTTGGATATTGTAGGCATTGTCTGTTGGGATATTTCCATATGTTCTGAAGCTGCTGCAAACAACAACACCAGAACTGCGACAAATTCTTGTATTTATATGGACAAAGATTCTAGCACTTGATAAGGTATATTGAGACTGGTTCATAATCATGGTATAGACTTAGGATTGTTAGTAGTACACACCAAATTGTGCACAGAAGCACAAACATCCTGCTGCCATATTTTTGTCAAGGCAACTTGAGTTGCTGTCCTGGGGCTCTTTGCTGTGGTGGTATTTCCCCCATTACCAAGAATAAAATTGTCACATATGCATATTTCCTACTATATATATTAGGTTGAATATTTTTTTGTACATTTATGGCATGATAACATAAGAGTGTTTTGTCCTTGAACTTGGCTTGGCAGGGCCATGGCCTATGTGTTTGCAGAAGCTTGGCATGGCCTGTCTAGTTTCTTTATGACTTATTATCTTTCTCACTCCCTTTGGTATCTGAATTTGAAATTGCAAACGTGAAAAACAAATAAAAAGGGTGAGAATTAATAGATATGGAAGCTGTAAAGTGTCCCAGTGAGAAATGCTAGTTATTATATTCTGTATTTTTCTTCTATGGTTACTAACTGTAGTTGAAGTAATGTTTCTTCTTGTGGGATGACAGTCCTGTCAGGTTGATCTTGTGAAGGATGGAGGACATGTATATTTTATCAAGTTTCTTGATAGCATGGAAACATATCCAGAACAGCGGGTCATGGCTGCATTTGTATTGGCTGTCATTGTTGATGGACATAGGCGGGGCCAGGAAGCCTGTATTGAAGCTGGTCTGATCAATGTGTGCATGAAACATCTTCAGGGTTCAACACCAAATGACACGCAAACTGAACCCTTGTTTCTTCAGTGGCTTTGCCTGTGTCTGGGAAAGCTGTGGGAGGATTTCACTGAGGCCCAAGTAATAGGTCTGCGGGCAGATGCCCCAGCAATATATGCTCCTCTTCTTTCTGAACCCCAGCCAGAGGTTAACCTTCTTGCTTTGTGGTTTAAAAAATATCCTTAATTTATAAATCTTAATTTGCATCTTAATTTCATGTCATAATTGCAGAAACCATTTATTTCAGGTAAGGGCCTCAGCTGTTTTCTCATTGGGTACACTGCTTGATATTGGGTTTGACTCATGTAGTGATGGTGTTGAAGGAGATGAAGAATATGATGATGATGAAAAGATTAGAGCCGAAATTAGTATCATTAGAAGCCTTTTGAGTGTTGTGTCAGATGGAAGTCCACTGGTCCGAGCTGAGGTTGCTGTGGGTATGTGAATAATTAAATTAATATACATACGGTTGGATTATTCATTGCTTTGAGATGTCTGTTTGCTTTGATTTTTTTTTTTTAAATTTTCATTTATGATTAAATTAAAAGGATTAAGGATGAACATTTTGATGTCTTCATGAGCATATTTATTATTGTTTGGAACTTTAATAGCCACAGATTTATTCATGGATTCTGAAAATATATTTTGAGTTTGTTTGTTAATGTCTTTAAAGCTCTTGCACGCTTTGCCTTCGGCCACAAGCAGCATCTCAAGTCAATTGCAGCTGCATATTGGAAACCTCAGTCCAATTCTCTTCTGGGTTCATTACCTTCGTTGGCTCACATAAAAACTACAGGAAGTGGAAGTATTGTTTCTTCTCAAATTGGTCCATTGACACGAGTTAGCAATGAAACAGTGGTCAGAGATGGAAGAGTCTCCACGAGCAGTCCTCTTGCTAATACTGGAATTATGCATGGGTCCCCATTGTCTGATCACTCATCTCAACATTCTGATTCTGGCATCTTAAATGATGGTGTCAGCAATGGGGTTGTTAACCATATGAGGCCAAAGCTACTAGACAATGCAATTTATTCACAATGTGTATTGGCTATGTGTACTTTAGCTAAAGATCCATCTCCGCGCATTGAAAGCCTTGGTCGTCGAGGACTGTCCATTATTGGGATTGAGCAGGTGGTGACAAAATCTGTTATGTCCATGGGCAGCAGTAACCGTCCTCGTGATCCTACAACCGGATCTCCATCTCCTAGTCTTGCTGGACTAGTTCGCTCATCTTCGTGGTTTGACATGAATGGAGGTAAATTTCTCATTGTCGTCTACGCTATCGTTTCCATTTCATTTGATACATTTTATCTTTTAGTTGCACGGGACTATTGATTCCGTTTGATTGAACTCAAATAGCTTTTTTTTTAATGTTTACTTCCATTTGGTGTCTGTTATTTCAGTGTTTTTTTTTTCTTCTGTTTGTACTTTCAAAATCATGAACATCAATATCAGCTGTTGTTGGCACAGGTCATTTGCCTTTAAAATTTAGAACTCCTCCTGTCAGCCCACCTCGACAAAGTTTCTTACCAGGAATGCGTAGAGTTTGCTCTTTAGAGCTCAGGCCTCACTTGATAAATTCTCTGGATTCAGGATTAGCTGATCCGCTTTTAGGCTCTGGGGACTCTTCTGTTGTTTCGGAACGTAGTTTACTTCCTCATTCAACTATCTACAATTGGAGTTGCGGCCACTTTTCCAAGCCACTTCCTACTGCAGCAGATGATACTGAAGAAATAATAGCTAGGAGAGAAGAGAGAGAAAAATTTGCTCTGGAACATATTGCGAAATGCCAACGCTCTTGTAAGTCTTACAAATTTAGTTTCTTTTTAATTTTTATGATGGTTCTTGCGTGAGGAACTAATATGCTTTTAATTTTGTTGGCCAGCTGTTAGTAGGCTTAATAATCCAATTGCGTGTTGGGATACAAAATTCAAAAAGAGTACAAAAACGGCCTTGCTGCAACCTTTCTCGCCTATTGTGGTTGCTGCCGATGAGAATGAAAGCATTAGGTTTACCTGTTTCCTTTTTTATTTTTTCATTCTAAGTCTGTTTCCAATTATCATTTTACTTCTTTATAGTAGAGCAAGTACTTTAGGGGCATGCTAATAGGGCTGTGAAATACCACTTACAGTCTCCTGCCTGTTAGAGAAATGCCTAGATATGGAGTATTAACAGGCATTACTTCTGTGGTAACAAGTTTTTGTGTCAATTTTCTGAGCATTCTTTTTGCGCTCATCTGTGCCATTAGTTTCAGCCTTCCAGCATACTGTCTTTAATATTTAGTTAACTTTGTGGTGGAAGGTTTTTTTGATAATTTAAGTTAGGTGGGTTCTACCCATACGAACTGTTATCACATATCCAACTGTGACAATATGAAGCTATTGCTGTATACTTGAATGTCTAGTTTTTCTTTCTACCCCAAACTGTATAATAGTTTTTTAGATGATACCTGGCTCATTTCAGCCTTTTAGATGTCACACTAGGGCATTGGATGTTTTTTCAATTTTCTGTCAATACCCTGATGTGTATGTATGTGTTGTTACACTGAGCATGTCAGATGCATCTATAATGCCATCATGCTTTTTGATTTGTTCGGCCACTTGTGGTTTCTCTGTAGGACAGATACTTAAAAGTAAGATGGTTAAGATAAATTCATTTTTGTTTCTTTATGATTAGATGTAGTTAGATGGGTCCTTCGGTTCTGGTAATTACATGTCTGTGATATGCATTTACTGCTTTGTCTTTGTTTCTTTGCAGGATATGGAATTATGAGGAAGCTACGCTCCTGAACAGTTTTGATAATCACGACTTTCCTGAAAAAGGAATTTCTAAACTCTGCCTTGTGAATGAGCTCGATGATAGCCTGCTTCTTGTTGCTTCATGTAATTTTTTTTCCTGCCAATTTCAATTTGCTTTGTCGAGGCTATAGATTTCTAATTGGAATGTTAGATTTCCACATCGTTTTGACTTATATGCTTATATGATGTAGGCAATGGAAATATTCGGATTTGGAAAGATTATACTCTGAAGGACAAACAGAAGCTTGTTACTGGATTTTCTTCAATCCAAGGTCACAAACCTGGTGTGCGATGTTTAAATGCTGTTGTGGACTGGCAACAGCAGTCCGGATATTTGGTACGTACTCATTTAAAGATGTAATCTATAGGACTTACTTTAGTGCTCAGAACATAAAATGATATGTTTTTCTGATATATTGCCAGTTTGCATCTGGAGAGATATCATCCATTATGCTTTGGGACTTGGACAAAGAGCAGCTGATCAATTCTATCCCTTCATCATCAGATTGCAGCATCTCAGCATTGGTGAGTTTCGACTCTTCCCTTTGCCTTGGCTGTGTCACTGGGAATATTACTTTGTAAAAGTTAAAAATTTACATGTCTGAAAAGAAGTAAAAGTTAAAGCTGGTGGACATAATGGAATTGAGCAATAGTGCAATCTATGATGATGATAAAATTCATTTGGTAGAAAAATGTGTTAGGTAGTTTTTCCTTTGATGCATTGCCTATCAGAAATAAGAAGTCAGGGCTCTTGGATACTTCTCAGGACACTAATATGATATCAATTCATGATGTGGAACTCTTTTTATTATGGCCTTCAAATTTCTCTAATAATTATTAAATACCAGTGGGTCCATATTAAGAGATTATTATAAAGAGGATTAACATTTTGTTGATGTTTCACTTGTTTTGTCTAGTCTGCTTCTCAAGTTCATGGGGGTCAACTTGCAGCTGGTTTTGTGGATGGCACTGTCAGACTCTATGATGTTCGCATGCCTGAAATGTAAGCATTTTACATATGTAATTCTGGCTTGATGCAAAATGGATATCTTTTTGTGACATCGTGCTTGGATTTAGTAATGCAACCTTACATTTAGATTTGAAGTTCATTAGGACAAAGTAGTTGAAAGTTAAATTGTTATGTCAATTGTTGCTTTTTTGTCCTTGTGTGACCATGAAATCTTTGTTTCGTAACTGTACCTAATGCTTTCTTCCAGCACTCTATACCCACCTTTCTTGGATATAGGAATTAGTAAATAGTACAGATAAATGAAGAATTAATGGAAATTTCAACCAGCAAGCTTCTAAAGAATCAATATCTATGTTTCTTACTAGTTTAAATTCAAAATTTGTGAGCACTATACATGCTATCAAATGTTTTAAGATTCACTTCTGTTTCATCTCTGTTTTTTGTAAATTCTGTTCGTTTGACTTATGTTATAAATTCTTAGGCTTGTCTGTACGACACAGCCTCATACTCAGCAAGTAGAAAGAGTTGTGGGGATCAGCTTTCAGCCTGGACTTGATCCAGTGAAGGTAAGTGATTACCTGCCTGTTTAGATGATTATTTGGATTTGTTTTCTGTATGTCAAACCATGTTATGGGAAAGTGATAGTCTATGTCGCCTTAAGTAAACTTCTCACTTGTACTCTTTCAGATTGTGAGTGCATCTCAGGCTGGTGACATCCAATTCCTTGATATTAGAAATCACAGGGATGCCTATCTCACATTTGATGCTCACAGGGGTTCTCTGACAGCTTTAGCTGTTCATAGACATGCCCCAATCATTGCCAGTGGTTCAGCAAATCAGCTTATTAAAGTTTTCAGTCTGGAGGGTGAACAACTGGGCACCATTAGATATCACCATCCTAGCTTTATGGCCCAGAAGATTGGTTCCGTAAGCTCCCTTACCTTCCATCCGTACCAAGTGTTGCTCGCTGCTGGTGCCGCAGATGCTTGCATCTCTATCCATGCTTGATGATCACTCGTATGCAAGATAAAATGATCTTTTTTTAATAGATTCAGTTTCATAAATTTGGAAGGCAGCAAAACGGATGGTAAGCCCATTGGATTATTCAAGTCATCAAATGCTACACATTCTGCCGCGCTGTTGATAAATCTGGGAATATTGGTTGGTCAAGTAAGTTCAAGTTAAAATTGTATGCTATACATTCATTAGCCTCCGATATAGGGTATCTAACATGTTGGTAATCCTGCTTTAGGGGGCATTGCCAAATAATTTGTTATATGGGTAAATGTGTGTAAATAGTTTTTCTCTTCTTTTTTCTTCATTATCTTTCCTCCCATTATGGTGTGTCCATTGTTCCTTCCACGCCTTTGTTCAATTTGTAAAAGCAGCAGCACACTTATCATAAACGTAGGTGTTGCATACAGAGTGATATGGGCAATTATCCCCCGAAATGTGGGGGCTTTTATTCTATTGAATTTATGGACTACTGGGCATTTTGTCGAAACCCACCTCACCCTGTGACCTTTTCAAGTGCTCATTGTGATTTGTGGTACAGTAATCATTGGAGCGTCGACTATGTTTACTCAAGTCTAATATTGGCATCAATCTTGGAATTACCAACCGAATAAGAAATTTGAAATTTAAAGTTTGGTAAGGGCGGACTAAATGCATTTTCGATGCATACATTCCTACTTTGTCGAATCAATGTATCTTCGAAAAAGTTCAGTCGGCAGGGTTTGGGCACAAGAAATTTTTGTGACGAAACCATGAAAATTTGACAACGGTACTTCATACATCCTTCGATAATCTAACAATTCCTTAACTTAAAACAATGTGAGACTGCTTTAACACGCAAATGACGGCCTGATTTTTTCTTGTAATGTATACTAAAAAGTCGGAGACGTAGGGCAAATTACAAATCATGCAAGGCTGGGTTGATCCAGCAGATTCAGACTAAGAAAATACTAGGAAACGGATAACATGAAAGCAACATGAAGTTTACAAAGAGTAAATCATCTTGAGACAGTAATATGACACGATAAAGCAAAATTTGATAGAGAATCCTGTCAAGAAGAAAGTCAATGAGGACGCGCAAGTGCCAGGTTTGTATACAAACCAGCAGAAGCTTCAAGGTCTAAAGAGAATCTAATCCAATTATGAAGACCAGGGAGGTTGACAATAGCTAAAGTATCATCAAAAGCTACACTCAAAGAAATAAATAAAAAAAAAAGGTAATGGAAATTTGAATGGCAGCAGATTTGATCAAAATATGACAATGACAATCTCAATCAAAAAGCTATAAACAAAAACCACCAAAAATGAACAGAAAAAAACAGCTGATGCTAATAATCAATGACAAAGATAGCTATGACTATGTCAATCTAAAGATACTTTAAATACATTCCAAACTAAATGAAGAAATTCACATTCACCATATTCACGAGGATATATCCTGTTTATGTAAAACCTGTACCACAAGAATTTCACTTCCTCCCACCTACCATACCTTGGCCAGAAGTGCCCGACAAGCTAGGGGATGTGCTGCTTGTCATCTTAAGCCTTGCATCTGCACTGCCAAGAACATTCAAGTCTTCAAACAGTCTGTACGAGGGAATAAAACGCTTTTGTGCAGTTGTTGAGGCAGGATTTCCAGGACCAGAACTTGCCCGAGGATCTCCATGCATGACTGACCCGTTGCCCAGTCTTGAGGGAAATGAGTTATTCTGCTGCAAGGGTCTAGCCCCTTGTAAGGGAGCATAAGATGAAGCTGTATTGGCTCGGGGAGTTGAGAACATATTATTGGCAGTAGATAGATGATTTTGGTTGTTAAAATAACCGGGGGTGGCAGCCCATGGTGGAGGAGGATAGGCAGAGGAATACTGAAGATATTGATGCTGCAATTGTGGCTGGAATTGTTGTGGTGGTGGATGTAGATGAGATTGCGGTAATGGCTGCTGTGGTTGAGACTGCGCCCATGGAGCAACATAATTGTTGTAGGGCATCTGCCCTTGATTTCCTGGGTAACTTTGGGATGAATAGGGGTTTCCTTGAGTGCTTGCGGGAGCAGGTACCTGATGTGTGCTCTGGTTAGAGGCTGGTGGAGTTTGAGGGGTGTGTGGGGAGGTTGATGTAGTCGACAAGGTAATACTCAAAAGGTCAATAATGTCCTGCTCTTTCGTAGTCCTTATAGGTGCAGGTGGATCAACCAAAGCCAAAGCATTACATGGGGTGGCAGTTGTGTCTGCTGGCATGGACGAAGTTGTAGCGTTGCTATTGTTCACTTGCACAAGAGTCCCCCCAGTTTCTGCAGATGTATTCTGAGAAGGCACTGGGTTCGGCCTGGAATGCCTGCACATTAACATAAAAGAGAGCACCGATCATCATCTGTAGTGAAAGAAAATTAAATCCGCATTGTCAGCTCACAGAACACAGAATATGCCAATAAATTGTTGGTCTTTCCACAGGAGATAGGAAAAGATTTTAGGTCCCAAGGCAACCAGGCCAGAAATATTTTTGCTCATGGACTGCTACAAGGTGCATCATACCAAGAAATGGTGATTGTATCAATAAGATCCAAAAACTTTTCTTGGTGCATCCTCTACTGATAAACTGAATTTAAATTACTGTATACACAGAAAAATGAGTTAACCATTTGTAAGATATCTAAAAAAATTATAAGATGAACCACTAATTAGTCATGCACCACCTTCGAGCTAGCTGTGCAAAGTCGTCTTCCTCTTCTTCCTCTTCATCAATTAGGCCCCTCGTCACACTAGCAACTGATGCAGGGTGGTTACCATTAGGCCTTGGGCTTGGGCTTGAGTCACTAACTTCAGTCGATTTGAGACTGGAGGCACATGCTTCAGTAGGTTTAGGACTTGGATCTGTAACTTGAGTTGGTATCGGTGAACCAGATGCAATAGCATCATGTTTTGCAAGCAAGGTCTGCAGACTGTCATTTAATTCAAGACCCTGACCTAGAAGTTCCTCATCCCTGTCACACAGTCAAGAAGACAGTTTTAAATATAACCATGCATGACTGATATGGTCCGAGACAACCATAGCACATGCCCGACACATGATTACATTTCATTGATTAATCCTAAAAGATAAAACAAACAGCAGAAGGCAGGAAACCATAATCCTTGAGAAGAATAGACATTCGGAGAAAACTAACCCCGTTGTAGTAAGCATCTGCATTAGCTTTTTTTGATTGGAACGACACCGAGTGACAAGATCAACAATAACCTCATCTTTTACAGCCTACAAACAGTAACCAAAAGAAAAGCTAAGTGATACTACTCCTATGTTGGAATAAAAAAAAAGTGTTAAAAAAACCATGATTTCTCATACTTCACGGTTGCTAGGATTTACAGCTTGCAGCATGTCGCTTAACAGCTCCATAACATTCCGCATAGAATCCAAGCTTGACAAACTATATGGTCAGAACAAAGTCAGGGAAATAATTACCTTAAGAAGTACAACCCAAAAAAAAACTTCAAGAATATAGTAATATACCGGTAAACAGCAAGCAACCAAATGGCCAGAGACCAAAAGTGAAACCCTCACCTTAAACTTTCAACCTCCGTTGCCATTGTTTCATCGAGCCTTCTTGAGGAATCACTAGGCATTCCATAGCCAACTTGAGTGTGCCCTAGGGAAGGGTGGGTAACAGGTGGTGTAAATATAGGAGCTGCATTTGGTGAGCGCTTGGGAAATTGTACTCCAGAACGCTGCCATTCATACAGGCCAACAGTTAATGAGTTACCCTACAAATGAGTTATCACATGCACGATTCCTCCTTGTTCATGAATAAGAATACAACATATTCCTGATCCTATAGTGATAGATGCAATAAGTAGGAGTTGGAACAAAGCAATGATATGCTTCACAGAAAGAGATTAGTGATCAAAGTGTTAAATGAATCAGATACTACACCATAGAGCTTTCTTTAACTTCACACTCTTGATATATCATTCTTGACAAAATATACAACGAGCACCTGGCCTAAGCCAATAATACTCCCATCCCAGGCAGGACAGAACCACCAAAAACAATGGAATATGGGAAGCTATTGCTTACCCTTAGATCCTCGTATGCCCAATAGTACTGAGGACATTTTCCTCCAGGCCCACCAAATGCCTCTTGCCAAGAGTCTAACAACAACAAGATTTTATCCCTCACTAGCATATCTGCCTGCAAAACCCATCAAATATGTATTTCAGTTGACACTAGAAGGTCTAACAGACATTGCTACTAAAGTAAGAGACAAAATTTGCAAACATATGAACAGACCAAAAATGCAATCGTGCCATGAAAACTGCTAAAGAGAATTTATCACCACACAAAGGTTTTCTCATTTTCTTGTACTTGCACAAATGTTGCCATCCTTCCAATAAGATCCTTGTCCTCCCAGTTCAAGAGGACCACTCTTAAATTACCACCCTTACATAGTGTCCACTCAGCGCACTGGTTCCAGCAGAAGCATGGAACACCTGAGACTTACCATAGAGAGAGAATTTAATTCTCTTGAAAGAAAGATCAATATCTCAGATTGAGATCATACAGAGCAGTCACAGAGAAAAAACAAAAGTAAGAAAAATTTCGTGGGGACTGAATTGCACACAACAGTTTAACTTTACTTCCACATCAAACATGCAATAAAGCTTTAAATACTGGAATTATAACTGCCTTGCATCTCATGCTGAAATACTGTGACAAGCACATTGAAGGGTTACCTTCTTCTTCACAATTTTAACCATCTCTCCCAACACATTTCTCTCAGCAATTTGGACATGAACATAATCGCCACAATTCTTCACCATCGTCTCTAGAAGCTACAAAGTAAGTTTGGCGCATAGTCAATCAACACTAAGGTCTTAAACTGATAAGTTGAAACCAAAATTGTGGTTAAAGAACCATTTTACATACACAAAATAAGTGGCAAAAGTTTAAGGTTTTAATCAACATATACAAACAGATGATCCAATAACAAATACAAAGGAACTAGTTGCTCTAAAAATTTACCGTCAAAGCAAGAAGTTGCACTCTTGCGTTCTTGTGCTGTAACCTTTTCTTCACTGCTTTTACGACATCTTTTGCCTGCCTGAGCAATTCAACAGATATCCATAAAAAATCAGGGCAGATTTTGTTTTCATTCTTTTCAAACAAATCAACACAATTCTTAAAAATACACAAAAACATAAAGAATGAAAAAAAGGAAACGACATAAATCTAAAATTTAACACCATCACCTTTTTATCTTCAAAGAATAATTTATAATAAAGCTTCACATTAAGAAAAAGAGGGGAAAAAAAAACTATCTACATCAAAAAGTAAATTTTATTTTTTTCTCAAGAAATAAATTATTTTCTCGGAAAATAATTTATTTATATCAAACATCTTAATTTCATCCTCTAAATTCACAAACTGATAAAGATTACACGGAAGATAACTTTCAATCGAGGAAAAACAGGAAAACTAACATAGCAACACAAATCAACAGCATAAAAATGATAACTCCAAAATTAAGGAAAGAAAACAAAAGTGCATCAAAAGCTTAGCATCATCAAAAGTAATAATCAAGCTAAAGCCGGTAAAAATCAAATATTTGCACGAACGCAATATCTTATCATCAAAATAGATTATTAATTTTTTTTTTTTTTTGGATAAAACAGAAACCCTAAATTACGGAAAAGTCAAAGTTCTTATCAAACAATTACCACTGATGAGAATTGACGGAATCACATATATCGATGTTCATAGTCCAATCAGGACTCATCAAAAGCTCGCTGGTCGCTTTCTCCACAGCAACTGAGGCCGAAGACGACGACGACGACGACATCATATTTACTTTCTCACTCCTCAACTTTCGAATAGAATACAAAAATTTCCAAACTGAAACTTTTCCTGTTTGTTCAGCCGGAAAATTTGACAGAAAAATTTTCTCTTTCTATCTCAATTTCCAGGAAAATACACCGCCATGATTGTTTCTATAAGAAAATGGCTATTTATTTTCTCTCTAACACCACGCAGATCCTCATACTTTTCTTATTCCTCTTAATTTCTCTGATTCTCTAATTTATTTCTTCTGCGCGGAAACTTCGTTTTTCCTTAAGCTATCTTTTTCCGTTGTAATAATCCTTGTTTGGCATGCGCATTCAACCCCACACGCCCACTCAATTATCGTAGTTCACGTACCAATAAAAAAACACAGCGTGGCATGACGTGTCACGTTTCGCCAGTTTTATCATATTTGCTACTCATTGAAAAAGTATATATATAAAATTCGACGAATTATCAAATTTGTCCTATATTTTGTAAAAATAATAGAGAATCACATGTTTACTACTATTTGTTCAAATTCATTCCTATAAGTATGATACCTAATTATTAACATTTTTTTTATTAATATTACAATAAATAAATTAAATCTCCCTTCCACTCTTATCACCTTTTGTACTACTTAAATTTTTTACTAATTAAATTAACTGTCACCCACAACTCTCGTGTAAAGGCAGTATTAAGTTTTACTGAATTTTTTAAAAATATATTAGATGAATTTTTGAGATGTGGTCCTTATCGAGTTTAATGTTAAATTGAAAAATAAATATTAGTACATGATTAATCTTAAACTTAAACCCTAAGCTAAATTTTGGAGAAATATTATAGTATTATCTTATTATGCCTTTTTAAAAAATCTTAAAAATTATAATTTATTTGATTTTTTTATTTTTAAAATTTTATTATTTTTGTCTCCATTTGGATAGCATAGTAGGGTCAAGAAGAAAGAAATGGTAAATTCTTTGCACTTATTTGCGACTTTCAACAATTACAGGGACTAATATGTTAATTGGCCATAAAAATAATTAATATGAGGGGCCCAGTGAGAAAAGTCGCGAGTGGAAGATGGAATGGGGGGCGGACAATAAAGGATAATTATGAGTCACAATCGGGGCCGGCTTTGTCTGTTTTATGTGACTGAGTTGCAGTTTTGTCATATGGGCCATAGCCATAGCAATACTACAATACAACTATTTCTCTTGTTCTTTAGACGTTATTCTAAGATTCCTTGTTTTATTTTATTTGTACTTTTAATTAACCAATTTTCTCCTAAAAATTTGGAACTCGACCAAAATATGTTTCATTTTTTAGCGTAAAATTTAAAATTTAAAATATAAAATTAAAAAATTAAAAAATTAAAATAATAAATGTAAATTTTAAAATAAATAGCATAAAAATTTTGAAATAAAAAATATAAAATTTAAAATAATTAATTTAAAAATTAAAAAAATCGGATGTATTTTTCGTTTAATGTATTATAACCCAACCAAAATATTAGAATTGATAGGATGTCAAACCATTTTTGATGGGTTCATTGTTCTAAAGATAAGTGACACTTTATCACTAGTGTCACAATAAATTATTATGCTATGAATAATAGAACATTAGTATAGTTTCCTTCAATTATTGAGAAATTATATTTTTTTAATATTTATAATATTTTTATAACACTTTTAAATAAGTTTTGTGACGATACAATTAAAATATATAACGATGTATTATTTACGTTGAAGTCAATTATTGAGTTCTTAATATCAAATTACATATTACAAGTAAAACGTTATACTTTAAAGAAAAAAACATGTTTTTGGTTATTAGATTTAAAAAAGTAATAATTTTTTAAATTGAATAATAATGATAATAAATAATATATCCACTATATACATACATATAAATTTACGACTTTATAATATAACCATTTTCAAATTAACCACAACGTAACCATCTTTTTATTTTTATTTGTTCAACTTTACAAATGAGGTAGAGTAACCTTATCTAATCTTTATTTTGTGTTTGATTAATAATAATTAAAGGGTATTAAAAAAGGGATAACATGTGATTTCTTATTAAATTGCCACCGATTAAAAAGGGACGACGATGGTTAGTGGGCGTAGGCCAAAAAAGAAAAAGACCATTGACTAATACTAATCAATTAACACGTGGCATTTATCATTCTACTTAATCCATCGGTCCAAGCATTGAATTTATGAAAACAAACATATTTTATAACAAGTTACAAACATAGGGAAATATAACAAACAAGGAACTTCAAGCCATACAATATCTTGGAATGCATAAAACAGACGCTTTATTTACTTTCTAGTTGCAGTTCTGAGATTCTGAAATTATGAAATCCTCTCTAGCTTAAGTGGTATTACGATTGATGTCATCAAGGACAACGATCAGGGCCACTATAAATGCATAATCAATGTTCGGATAAACTGTGACCGTGAACT
>JAXCLQ010000003.1:631097-653064 GCA_035584115.1 Cedrela odorata
CCACACCCACACCCACACCCACGCCCACATTCCCAATTTTTTCTCACGTACGAATGTGGTGTGAAATTACATGTATGCCCCTTCTGCTCTGAACGTGACTTTGTAAAGCGTCAATAGCTTGTAATCAATCAAAACGGGCCCAATACATACAACCACAGCCCAACCCCTAAAGGTGGAATATGGACCTAGAGCAACGACGTCGTTCATGTGTTAGATATTTTCGGGTTTACCAGAGTATGCAGTACTGTACATGGTCGAGTTTGCAAATAATGAGTAATTTCTTGAAGTTAATGTAACGAAGAAGAAGAATTCTCGCCTTGCATGCATGGAGTCTAAAGCATAATTTCAGCTGTAGCTGTAGCTGTAGCTGTTGAATTCAATACACCAATCATGCAATAGACCAACAAACCAGGTTGCTTTTCTCTCTAATATGTACTTACAAATCCTTCAAATTCTCGGATTTTGTTATGAACAAATATTTAATCCAATAATTAATTATGTATCACTGTCAAAACTCAAAATATTGGCCCAACCCATTAATTATTTGAGCGATTTTGGCCCATTTCAGCACAAAGTTTCTATTGAATCCTAAAACAAGACAAGCATCAGCATATTGCTTTCTTATAGTATCCATCCAAATATTACCCCGGTATCTGAAATTTGTCCTGATGCAATGTAACCATATTTGGCATTAATGTGAAGACAACAATAGAATTAAATATATAACTGCCCAAAGTTTTAGGAAACTTATCTTCTACCTGTTGGATGTCATGTGAGCTGAATCAACCTTAGTTTAATTTGACACTTAGCAGCAATCACGGCAGTTTTTTTGCATTAAACAGCCATGCAATTCTTTGATTATAGAGATTGCCAAAGAATGACATGACAATTGACATCACCCATGACCTTTGCAATTACATCACGAACTACAATTAAAGAGTTTGTGGACAACTATATCACACTTCCTTTCCCTTAGTGATTCTTGACCATTTCTCGTCTATAATAAACAATGCACCAAAGTTACTATCAACCAATAGGGTGATCAAATGAAAGGGTAACGTATTTAAAATATAACACATTTTGAATCATCAAACTTTAGCGGGTGGGTATATTGAGTCTTGTTTGACCCTTAATATTTGTACCTTGTTAGTCAAGCCACATTGAGAATTTGGGCACACGGTATAAATATAGTGAGTGGCATATGACTCAGACGAGGGAAATTTTGTTCCCAAGGAATGTGAACAATAAAATAAAACAAGTATATAGAATCCTCCACTCTTCAAACGCGACCTTAATAGGTTGCTTGCTTGAAGCCAACCTTGTAGGGACACAAATGGCCCTAAATGCTTGGGTTTGTGCTCTCAAGGGCAATTGAAATGCTCGGGGTTAGTGAATTATGCACAAAAAGCAAAGAATAAAGGCTAGCTTGACATGAGGAAAGTGGTAAGTTATTAATACTTTCTTTACAAAATTTAAGATTTCTAGGTCAACCATTCTCCTTGTGTTTCCATAAAACCAATATAAATTTGGGTACGAGTCATGAACAAATTCTTGAAGAAAATTAGGGTATGGAATGAGTAGAAAAAGAAGTGTCATTCATTAATTTGATTCCTAAAATACATACACATACACACATTTGTCTATTACATATTGATGCTTATAAGACCCACTTGCCCCATTCAATTGCTTGGCTTGGCTTGATTAATTGATGTTGGCCAAAATCCAATATGGATCTTTAAGTCTTGACCCCGAAAACATCATCATAAATTAAATACGTGACAATGATATTAAGAAAATGAGATGGGTTTCTATGATAAAACAATAAAGTTTTGAACCAATGAAGAAAACGGTGCCACTTACTTCCACAATAATAGAAGAAAATGACACGGGAATAAGCCAAATTTCATTGGGATTAAACATTTGAAGCTACTTGTATACTCTACCGAAGGTTTATAAGAAGATTGGACTCCTTTAGGCATAGACAATGTTTTGGATAAGTTTCCTTTTCCAATTTCCATTTTTATAAAAGAGTTTGTCTTCATGTTCAATTACCCTTTGTAATTGACATACAAATTATCAACTACACTAATTATTACTTATAAATTAAAAATATTTATTTTAATCATAACATTATTTAGTCCAATATTTACTGAAAAACTCGATCAATAATATATCATCTCGTAATTTAAATATCTATATTATAAACAACAATATTCTATTCACGTTTAAGAGATATATCGAACTCAATTAATTGATAAAACGTTAATTAAAATAACGATAAATAATATTATTATTTATTAAATATATAATTAGTAAAAATAAAAACATTTACCAATTCTAGTTGTAAAGCCAATACTAATACAAATTTCTTTTAAGAGTCCATGCCTTTAAGTTACCCACTTCATCATTTACCCTTAAGTTACCCCACATAGTTGGTGGTGTAGCTCGTTTGAAACAAATAAGTAGTGGAGTTCAGTCTCTTCACGACAAATTTAATTTTACACGACACATTCTTTTCTCGACAAAACTAGACATTTCACGTCACCCCGTTCCTTCACAAGTCCTTATCAAAACACAACACGTGTTAATCTGTCGGTGTTATTATCATAGTCATAAACTAATCAAATCAGCTGAATTTACAATTGGGAGAGCACCGAATACGGCCATTCACTCGCCTGAGTGTGACAAACCGCACTAGGTGGACACTGAAGATTTCCATTTTACTCCCTAATCTTTAGTAAAACTTTACTTTATTTAACTAATTTAATTCTATATCATAAACATCCCTAACATAACCGTCCATTTTTGTTTCACTTTAATTGGAAAAAATAAATTTCATTAATTATATCTAATGAAAAATGGTAATTTTATAAAATTTATTAAATAATACTTTTTATATATTTTATTTATAACTTGTTTTGCGGTCTCACAAGAGATCAAATGGAAGTGATTAAATTAAAATTTCATTATAATCAATTAATATTATAAATAAATATGTTAATTTCTTATTAAAAGATGTATTATTAGCCAAAAAAATATTGTTCCATCTAACTTAACACATTTGATTATAAGCGACTAACAAACTCTTGGTGAAATCACTAAAATAAAGTTGACTTAACAATAGTAGGAATGACAACGATCTGAAGATTATTATTATTATTTATGTTCCTATTTTATAATTAATAATTAATAATTTATACTGTAATATTTTTTATTTAATTTAAAATATTAAATACAATTTTTTGCATACAGGGATGGGGTTGGCCAAGTTCTCGAATGGGCCAGGCACCCGTACTAGTGGGGGAATTTTTTTAACCCTAAACAGTAGGGACTAAAATGAATTAAAATATGAAATATTAAGAATATGTGTAATATATTGTTAAATTAATAAAATAAAGTAAAGTTTGATAAAAGATTGGAGACTAAACTGAAATTTCTCGAGTAGACACTAGAAGAAACAGTGACCAACACGTGTACCTGCTTGTTGAAGCATGCGTGAATTGTTACACAAATACAGGAATGGAAGAATTGGAAAATTTAAAATCACATGATTAATCATTTGAGTTTAAATTAACTAAAATGAGTGATTACTTGACGAATTGCCGACATAAATACATAATGGTTTTATACATTTTCACTGTTATCAAATAACTGTAATTGTAATGCAAGTGCAAAGTCTGTATTAACCCTAAAACATGCCGTACTCTTAAGATCGATTTTATATTACTGTTTATTTTTTCGTCAAACATTTGTTTGATAATAACTATAATTTAAAAACTCGTTTAAAATCTCAAAACTCCGGCTACCTTCAAAGTAGACCGCTACCTTAATTTAATATATATTTAATGACTCCATTTACAAATGCCCTAATATATTAAATATTATAAAGTATTAATAATAGAATATTACACATTTTAAATATGATTTTACATGTTATTAAGAAGTGTATTGATAACATTAAAGTATCTAGTGCCCTGTTAAATTCGACATTTAACTTTATATTAATGCCTAATTTATTTATTTATTATTATTATTTACCTCTTAACTATTACAAATATATTAATACTTTTAAGACCAATTTAAGTAAATTTGAGGCGTAATAATTTTATCATTTATCAAAATTTTTTATTATATTTTTTCGAGATTTTGTATAAATTTTTCACTTAATATTTTTTTTATATATTAAAATTTATAAAATAAATTTAAAATAAAGGAAAAAAATATTTTTTTAATATATTTTAATTAAATGTTAATTAAACATTTATGTTTTCAATTAAAAATATAAAATAAAAATTAGAGGAGACGTTTAATGAATAAAATAAAAAAAGGGAAACAAAAATAAGAAAGAAAGACAGGAAACACAATAGACACCAACACACACACACACACACACTTACTCTTCTCTCTCTCTCTCTCTCTCTCTTTCTATTTAACAAAATCCTCAATTTTCCCCTTTTTTTGGTTGTGTGCCGCCACTAACAGATGCTCTTCCTCCTCCACCACCACCGCTGCCACCACCATCGCCTCCTAGGGTTTCGACTCTCTTCAGTTGGTTCTTCATCCTTTCTCCGAGCTGGATTCTCTTTCTTTCCTCCGTCGCATCTCTATGCGCCGCTGGTTCAGCGGCTTCGTTGATTAGTCCCCACTTTCACGACTTTCACCACACAACACCTCTCTCTTTTCTCTTTCTATTTCACTCGTATTATTTTTCGATCCTAAATTGCATCCGAATCAAAGCCCAGGGTTTTATTAGTTAATTTGTTTTACAGGTGTATTATTGTTGTCAAATTTAGTGCAAAAAGCTGATTGATTTGATTTTTTTTTAATCGAGGGTTTTGGTGATTTGGATGGCATTAGGGGATTTGATGGCTTCTAGGTTTTCACAATCCGCTGTCGTTTCAAACCATTTCGACGACTGCGGCTCCGCACAAGATGAAATCGATTTGAGGAGGGATTCTGATACTGCAAGCAGTAGTTATGGCAATGCTACCGTCACAACAATTACAACCACCACTAGCATGGCATACTTGCCTCAGACTGTCGTTTTATGTGAGCTTCGACATGATGCTTTCGAGGCTTCTACCCCTACTGGTCCATCTGATAGTGGTCTCGTCTCCAAATGGCGGCCCAAGGACCGAGTAAGTCCGTTGTTTTTAAACCTGTGTCTTGCAAATTGTCACCGATTGTATTTTCCTTAACTTATGTTTTTTTTTATTTTTGATAAATTTTGAGTTAAATGATGCGCCATTGTTCATTTCAATTCACTGTAATGAATTAGTAAATGTATTAACCTTAGAGAGAATTCTTTAACACCAAAAACTAGAATTTTTAGGGTTATGTACCCCCTGGCTTATCGTTGTTAGTTAAAAGTTTGAGGTATACTTGTCTTAGTTAAGCCTCCCTGTTATTGGTTCAACTTTTTGGGTTTTTTTTTTTAAGATTTATGATCAGGGTCTCTGTGTATCTATCATGATTTTAAACTTGGGATTTACCTTGCTGGTGGCTTGGGTTTGACATGTTCGTTTTTTTTATTTGTGCTGTGTATAACATCTTATGTGCAGCAGTATCTGTTTGCATGTGTTGGAAACTTGGTTATGTTTTTTTTTTTTGGGAAAAATAATTATTTCCTATCTGAAATAGGTAAAAGGTGCATGAGATTAAGTGGGCCAAAAGGTAAGAGAAAAGAGAGAAGTACAGATTTTGAAATCTGAAAAGCAAAGAAAAGTATGCACAATTAATGAGTTATTAAATCGGGGAAAATTAAAGAGTTGTGAGATTTCTGAATTAATCTAGGGATCTGCATCAAAGAGTCCTGGTCTCCACAATTTAGTCCTCAATGATCTTTTGAAATACAAAGCCTACACCAATGTTACACCTTCCGATACTGCTAACTCTTGATAATATTTAGTTCCTTACTGCAGATTGAAAAGACTTATTGTCCTTCCATTTGCTTTGAATTAATTGAAGAGAGCAGAGTATTGCATTGACGATCAATTTCTAGATTATTTGAGCTTTTGTGGCTTGCATCTCACACTGTGTCCATTGATTTGCTCCCTGCAATTGATACATGAAAATTTTAGGATTAGTAGACGTGATTGTGACCATCTGATGTTATTATGTGTATGCTTTGTTAAACTAGAGCCTGGGCACTCATTTGTCTTTCTGATATTGTGACTTTTAGCGTTGTAGCTATGGAGAATAAATGATTTTTTATGTCATCCGTTTGAAAGATAACTGATCGAATCTACAAAGAAACTTTCCAAAGAGAGAGTGAAACTACCTTCTTATTTATTTTGGACGGAATATGTTTTGGAAGGATATGCTAACATTTTTGTGAAACTTTCATTTTGTATTGCATACTTCTGAATCTTGTTGTGGATGTTTACATTTTTATATTATTTTTATTAATCTGTTTTGTTTAAATCTTGTGCAGATGAAGACAGGATGTGTAGCTCTAGTTTTATGTTTAAACATTAGTGTTGATCCTCCGGATGTAATAAAGATCTCTCCTTGTGCGAGGATGGAATGCTGGATAGGTGCATTTACGAACTGCCAATTCTTTCTTGTATTGTTTTATAATGTTTGCTCTGGATTGGTTCCCAATGTACTATGGTTTTTTTTTTTTTATAAGATTAATGTACATTTTAATGTTAATGTAGAGTATTTTATCTATACCAAAGGATGCTCTTTTTTCCCCGTTCTCCTTTTGTTTTGTGTGTGCAAGCAAGAAAGTTGCAAGTTTGAACTTGCGTTTCTTTTTTCCTTTTTCATTATCACGACATTGTAATTCATCATTTTTGGTATTTTACTGAAGGTATAAATTGCTTACTGTATGACTTTTTGGAAGACTGTTGTGAAGTGGTTGTCTTGAATTGTTTTCATTGTTAATACGTGTTTTTCTGTACTTGTTTCCCTAAATAATGTATTCTTCAGTTCTAGTTATGGTCAAGGTAGCTTAGTATGAGATTTTGCCAACTTTCAACTAATTTACAGTCAGTTTTTTTTGTCCTGCCGCCATCTGGGCTAGCAAATGGAGCATAGTAGAATTTGTATTCTTCTTACATTTATCTTGTAGGCCTGCAACTCCTATTTTTATGTTAATCTTTTCTCTTATTTGGTAGATCCATTTTCTATGGCACCTCAAAAAGCGCTTGAAACAATTGGAAAGAACTTGAGTCAACAGTATGAAAGATGGCAACCCAGGGTGAGAAATCTTTTGACTTCTTTTCTTATGTTATATGACCATATCAAGCTCATTTTAATTTACGTTCTGAGATGTGAACAGGCTCGCTATAAAGTTCAACTGGATCCTACCATAGAGGAAGTTAAGAAACTTTGTAATACATGTCGTAGATATGCCAAGTCTGAGAGAGTTTTGTTTCATTATAATGGACATGGTGTTCCAAAACCGACAGCTAACGGTGAAATCTGGCTTTTCAATAAGGTTTTTATTTTTATTGCTTTACAGATTTTCCTATTTTGTTATTATTATTATTGTTCTTTGTGGTTTGCTGAATTTTTCCTTCTCTAACTGGTGTGTTGGGTGCACAGAGTTATACACAGTATATCCCCCTGCCAATCAGTGACCTCGATTCCTTGTTGAAGACCCCATCGATATATGTATTTGACTGCTCTGCTGCTGGAATGATTGTTAATTCATTTATAGGGGTATTCACTGGTGTTTTATTATCAATTCATTAATATGATAATCATATGTTGTTATGATGTGGTATTTGATCTCTATCATTTTAACTCTTGTTGTAATTGGTGGATTGGATTTTCATGATAGCTTCATGAGTGGGGTCCTTCTAACTACTCTGGATCTACAAGGGATTGCATTCTGCTTGCTGCCTGTGAAGCACACGAGACCCTTCCTCAGAGCGAAGAGTTTCCTGCTGATGTGTTTACTTCTTGCCTTACTACACCAATCACAATGGCATTAAGATGGTGAAACTTTGTGTCTTCTTTTACTGTTCATTTTGATTATTTGTACAAGTTCTGTTTTTTCATTTAAAATGTTTCTTCATTCTCGAACTTCTGGAATGAGAATGAACAGAGCCCTTTACATTGTTTATGATAATAAATATTTAGTTGACTATAATTTGTCTTCGGATTGGAATATATATATATATATATTTATGGTGATGCATATGGAATCATTGAAAGTTGAAGAAAACTGTTAAATCTTGGAAATAGAGTATAGCTTCTTTCATATTTGGTAATAGGATTCCCCTTGGAATCATAAACTACAATTGAAGGGACTAGTGTGGAATTGAGCTCAAAAAGGATTTGCTTGAAGAAATTGTGAGGCTTTACTTGCTGTTCTGTTAGGAGAAGAATTATTACTATTTTTTTAAATACTTAATTGACATTGGTATTCTCACTTTGGAAAAATCTAGTTGTACGTTATAATGTTAGGGTATTGTGGCATTAATCAGAGATTAGTATATCATAAGGTTTTAAAGTTCATTTGTTGGTAAACAAAAGATACAACTCCATTATTTTTAAGAGAAGTAATTCTCTCCTTGCATTGTCGGTGCATGTAAGCAGATCCTGTCATATTTGCCTAGAGTTGCTGGGTTGATTATTGTTGGATGGTGTGAGCATTTAATCAAGTGTGGAGCATTGAGCTCGGGTGTGTTGAGTAGTAATTAATTCTTGTGAGCGGGCTTTAGTTGATTTTAGATGCATTCTATTTTTTAAACCTCTTTGCATGCAGTTTGTGCTCGTTTGCTGGCATAGTTGTGTGTTCAATATTTTTTTTTTCTATATATATATATATTGTTTTTTGCTTTTAATAGCTTTTCCCTGAGTTCTTTGTGCTGTTGATGGATATGTTGGAAATGTTTGAGTTTTGCTACTGTTGAGTGGTAATAATGACCTTCTGCTTTGTTTTTTATGTCGTTTATATCTCATACTTTATAAAAATTGGTAATCTATTATGATCAATTGGGCTTGCTTATTTTCTGATATTTATATATCCTGTCTTACAGGTTTTGTAAACGTTCATTACTGCATGAGTCCCTTGATTATTCTCTTATAGATAAAATTCCTGGCCGCCAAACTGACCGTAAAACACTTCTGGGGGAACTGAATTGGATTTTCACAGCAGTGACCGACACTATTGCATGGAATGTTCTTCCTCATGGTAGTTCATTAAAATATACTTCTCAATGTGTTATAATGCTACTTTTAATTTCATATATGTTTCTTTTTGGTGATCCATGTAGCTAATCTTATGTTTTTCACTGTAGATCTTTTCCAGAGATTGTTCAGACAAGATTTGCTAGTTGCCAGTCTATTCAGAAACTTTTTACTTGCTGAGAGGATTATGCGTTCAGCAAATTGCTCTCCAATTTCGCACCCGATGCTGCCTCCAACCCATCAGCATCATATGTGGTATCACAGGGGTCTTATTCCTAAATTTATTTTGTTATCATCAAAAGTTTTCCTGTGACAGGTTTACTTTTGTGCACTGCAGGGATGCATGGGACATGGCTGCTGAAATTTGCCTCTCTCAGCTGCCTTCATTGGTTGCAGACCCTAATGCTGAATATCAGGTGCTTGCTTTTCCTTGAGATGTTCTTGTGCTAATGTGAAACTATGACCTCTTTAGTCTGTCTCTGAGTTGTGTGATTTGTGTGTGTTTCAGCCGAGTCCTTTTTTCAGTGAACAGCTGACAGCTTTTGAGGTATGGCTTGACCATGGATCCGAACATAAAAAGCCACCAGAGCAGTTACCCATTGTTCTTCAGGTACAACACTTCAATTGTAGTTTACAACCACATAAGGGAATTTGTGATCTACACAAAAGTGGGCTCATGTGATCAATCTTGCTTGCACAATAAAAAGAGTCATTGGTTTAATTCACAGTGAATGAAATTTGCCAAAGTTATGTGTTTGTGAGCCTGTGCTAGAGTTTCAGTCTGTTACTGCCAGTATTTGCACTATAAAATTAGGAACATAAATCCAGTAGCCCAATCAAGAATATCCATGCTGTGAAGAGTTCAATCACTGATAATTTCTAAATTGTCCTATAAAAATAAGTGGAAAATTTTGTAATCATTGCTCATTTTCTTCTAAGTCCTCTTAGATATTTGAGTTGGTCTCAAGTTGGTCTCATGTAAATTTTGGTAGGGTAGTTTACATCTGCAATGTAGTAGTAGATTTGGGGCTTTTGTTAACAATATGTTCTTTCTTTTTTGAATATGTTGTTGTTACTTCTTCTGCCAATCAGCCTGATTATGTGTTCAGGTTTTACTTAGTCAATGCCATAGATTTCGTGCGCTAGTTCTTCTTGGAAGATTTCTGGACATGGGACCATGGGCTGTAGATCTGGTAGGTATTGGTGTCTTTGATTTTCAGTTATTCTACCTCTGAGAATATGTATTCAATAAGCAAGTTATTGTAGTTTACTTGTGGAGTGACTTGGATATTGTAGGCGTTGTCTGTTGGTATATTTCCATATGTTCTGAAGCTGCTGCAAACAACAACACCAGAACTACGGCAAATTCTTGTATTTATATGGACAAAGATTCTGGCACTTGATAAGGTATATTGAGACTGGTTCATAATTATGGTATAGAAGTAGGATTGTCAGTATTACACACTAAATTGTGCACATTAGCACAAACATCCTGCGGCCATATTTTGTCAAAGTAACTTGAGTTGCTGTCCTGGGGCTCTTTGCCGTGGTGGTATTTCACCTACTACCTAGAATAAACTTGTCACATTTGCATATTTCCCACTATATATATTATGATGAATATTTTTCTGTACATTTATGGCACTATAGCATAGGAGTGTTTTGTCCTCGAACTTGGCTTGGCAGGGCTATGGCCTACGTGTTTGCAGAAGCTTGGTAGTGCCTGTCTAGTTTCTTTATGACTCTTATATCTCTTGCTCCCTTTGATATCTGAACTTGAAATTGCAAACGTGAAAACCAAAGGAAAAAAAAGTGAGAATTAATAGATACGGAGGCTGTAAAGTGTCTCAGCGAGAAATGCAAGTTACTATATTCTGTATTTTTCCTCTATGGTTACTACTGTATCTGCAGTTTCTAAATGTAGTTGAAGTAATGTTCCTTGTGGGATGTCAGTCATGTCAGGTTGATCTTGTGAAGGATGGAGGACATGCATATTTTATCAAGTTTCTTGATAGCATGGAAGCATATCCAGAACAGCGGGCCATGGCTGCATTTGTATTGGCTGTCATTGTTGATGGACATAGGCGGGGCCAGGAAGCCTGTATTGAATCTGGTCTGATCAATGTGTGCTTGAAACATCTTCAGGGTTCAATACCAAATGACGCGCAAACTGAACCCTTGTTTCTTCAGTGGCTTTGCCTCTGTCTGGGAAAGCTGTGGGAGGATTTCACAGAGGCTCAAGTAGTAGGTCTGCGGGCAGATGCCCCAGCAATATGTGCTCCTCTTCTTTCTGAACCCCAGCCAGAGGTTTACCTTTTTTGCTTTGTAGTGTAAAAAAATATCCTTAATCAATAAATCTTAATTTGCATCTTAATTTCATATCATAATTGCTGAAACCATTTATTTCAGGTTAGGGCCTCTGCTGTTTTCTCATTGAGTACACTGCTTGATATTGGGTTTGACTCGTATAGAGATGGTGTTGAAGGAGATGAAGAATGTGATGATGATGAAAAGATTAGAGCCGAAATTAGTATCATTAGAAGCCTTTTGAGTGTTGTTTCTGATGGAAGTCCACTAGTACGAGCTGAAGTTGCTGTGGGTATGTGACTAACAAATAAATATTCATACAGTTGGATTATTCATTGCCTTGAGATGTCTGTTTGTTTTGATTTTTTTTTTTTTTAATTTTCATTCATGGTTTAATTAAAAGGATTAAGGATGAATATTTTGATGTCTTCATGACCATATCTATTGTTGTTTGGAACTTTAACAACCTCAGATTTATTCATGGATTCTGAAAACATTTGAGTTTGTTTGTTAATGTCTTTACAGCTCTAGCACGCTTTGCCTTCGGCCACAAGCAGCATCTCAAGTCAATTGCAGCTGCATATTGGAAGCCTCAGTCCAATTCTCTTCTGGGTTCATTACCTTCATTTGCTCACCTAAAAACTACTGGAAGTGGAAGTATTGTTTCTTCTCAAATTGGTCCGTTGACAAGAGTTGGCAATGAAGCTGTGGTCAGAGATGGAAGAGTCTCCACGAGCAGTCCTCTTGCTAATGCTGGAATTATGCATGGGTCCCCATTCTCTGATGATTCTTCTCAACATTCTGATTCTGGAATCTTAAATGATGGTGTCAGCAACGGGGTTGTCAACCATACGAGGCCAAAGCCACTAGACAATGCAATTTATTCACAATGTGTATTGGCTATGTGTACTTTAGCTAAAGATCCATCTCCGCGCATTGCAAGCCTCGGTCGTCGAGTACTGTCTTTTATTGGGATTGAGCAGGTGGTGGCAAAACCTGTTATCTCCGCAGGCAGCAGTAACCGGCCTGGTGATCGTACAATCGGATCTCCATCTCCTAGTCTTGCAGGACTAGTTCGTTCATCTTCATGGTTTGACATGAATGGAGGTAAATTTTTCATTGTCCTCTATGCTATCATTTCCATTTCATTTGATATGTTTTATCTTTTAGTTGCAGAGGACTATTGATTCCATTTGATTGAACTCAAATTATATCTTTAATGTTTTAAGTTCCATTTGGTGTCTGCTATTTCATTTTTTTTTTCTCTTGTCTGTTTGTACTTTCAAAATCATGAACATCAATATCAGCTGTTGTTGGCACAGGTCATTTGCCGTTAAAATTTAGAACTCCTCCTGTCAGCCCACCTCGACAAAGTTTTTTACCAGGAATGCGTAGAGTTTGCTCTTTAGAGTTCAGGCCTCACTTGATAAATTCTCCGGATTCAGGATTAGCTGATCCACTTTTGGGCTCTGGGGACTCTTCTGGGGTTTCGGAACGCAGTTTACGTCCTCATTCAACTATCTACAATTGGAGTTGCGGTCACTTCTCCAAGCCACTTCTTACTGCAGCAGATGATTCTGAAGAAATAATAGCAGCTAGGAGAGAAGAGAGAGAAAAATTTGCTCTGGAACACATTGCGAAATGCCAACGCTCTTGTAAGTCTTACAAATTTAGTTTCTTTTTAATTTTTATGATGGTTCTTGTATGAGGAACTAATTTACTTTTAATTTTGTTGGCCAGCTGTTAGCAGGCTTAATAATCTAATCGCGTGCTGGGATACGAGATTCGAAAAGGGTACAAAAACAGCCTTGCTGCAGCCTTTCTCGCCTATTGTGGTTGCTGCTGATGAGAGTGAAAGGATTAAGTATGTCTGTTTCCCTTTTTCTTTTTTCATTCCAAGTCTGTTTCCAATTATTGTTTTACTTGTTTATAATAGAGCAAGTACTATTAGGGGCATGCTAATAGGGCTGTGAAATACCTCTTATAGTCTCCTGCCTGTTATAGAAATGCCTAGATATGGAGTATTAATCAGGCATTACTTCTGTGGTAAAGAGTTTTTGTGTCAATTTTCTGAGCATTCTTTTTTTGTTCATCTGTGCCATTAGTTTCAGCCATCCAACATACTGTCTTGAACATTTAGTTAACATTGTGATGGAAAGTTGTTGTTTTTTTTTTGATAATTTAAGTTAGGTAGGTTCTAGTTCATTTGGCTACCTGTGCATACCCGTTTTCACATATCCGATTGTGACAATATGAAGCTACAGCTGAATGCTTGAAATGTCCAGTTTTTCTTTCTACTCCAAACTGTATAAATAGTTTGTTAGATGATACCTGCTCATTTCAGCCTTTTAGATGTCATACGAGAGCATATGATGTTCTATTGGGATTGTAAGTGGGCATTGGATGTTTTAGCAATTTTCTTGTAAATTCCCTGATGTGTATGTGTCATGTGATACTGAGTATGTCAGATGCATCTATAATACCAGCTTGTTTTTTGATTGATTCAGCCACTCGTGGATTTTCTGTAGGACAGATACTTAAAACAGTAAGATGGTTAAGATAAATTCATTTTTGTTTCCTTATGATTGCATGTAGATGGGTCCTTCTGTTTCTGCTAGTTGCATGTCTATGAAATGCATTAACTGCTTTGTATTTGTTTCTTTCCAGGATATGGAATTATGAGGAAGCTACCCTCGTTAATAGTTTTGATAATCACGACTTTCCTGAAAAAGGAATTTCTAAACTCTGCCTTGTGAATGAGCTTGATGATAGTCTGCTTCTTGTTGCTTCAAGTAAATTTCTTTCCTTCAATTTTCCTTCTTTTTTTTCAGGCTATAGATTTCCAATTGGAATGTTAGATTTCCCCATTGCTTTGACTTGCACTTATATGATGTAGGCAATGGAAATATTCGGATTTGGAAAGATTATACTCTGAAGGACAAACAGAAGCTTGTTACTGGATTTTCTTCAATCCAAGGTCACAAACCTGGTGTGCGATGTTTAAATGCTGTTGTAGACTGGCAACAGCAGTCCGGCTATTTGGTATGTACTCGTTTAAAGCTGTAATCTATAGGACTTACTTTAGTGCTCAGAATATACAATGATACGTTTATCTGATATGTTTCTAGTATGCATCTGGAGAGATATCATCCATTATGCTCTGGGACTTGGACAAAGAGCAGCTGATCAATTCTATCCCTTCATCATCAGATTGCAGCATCTCAGCACTGGTGAGTTTCCATTCTTCCCTATGCCTTGGCTGTATAACTGGGAATATGACTTGGTAAAAATTAAAAAGTTAATTCTGAAAAGAAGTAAAAGTTAAAAACTGGTGGACATAATGGAATTGGGAAATATGTAGCATTTTCTCAATGGGTGCAGCAGATCTGAGCAATAGTGCAATCTATGATGATGATGATAAATTCATTTGGTAGAAAAATGTGTTATGTAGTTTTTCCTTTGATGCGTTATTATCAGAAATAAGAAGTCTGGGCTCTTGGATACATCTCAGGACACTAAGTTGATATTAATTCATGAAATGAAACTCTTTTTAATATGGCCTTCAAATTTGTTTAATAATTATTTAATACCAATGGGTTAAGAGATTATTCTAAAGAGGCTTAAGATTTTGTTGATGTTTCACTTTTATTGTGTAGTCTGCTTCTCAAGTTCATGGTGGCCAACTTGCTACTGGTTTTGTGGATGGCACTGTCAGACTCTATGATATTCGCACGCCTGAAATGTAAGCATTTTACATAGGTAATTCTGGCTTAATGCAAAATGGATATCTTCCCATGATGTCATGCTATGATTTAGTAATGCTACCTCCAGTAGATTTAAAATTCAATAGGACATGGCAGTTCAAAATTAAATTGTTGTGTCAATTCTAGTTGCTTTTGTCCTTGTGTAACCATGAAATCTTTGTTTCATAACTGTACTAAATACTTTCTTCCAGCACTCCATACTCTGCTTTCTTGGATAATAGGAATTAGTAACTAGTGTAGCTAAATGAAGAATTAATGGAAATTTCAGGAAGTATGCTTCTAGAATCAATTTATATGTTACTAGTTTACATTCAAAATTTGTGAGCGCTATACATGCTATCCAGTGTTTTAAGAATCCCTACTGTTTCATCTTCTGTCTTATAAATTCCTTTTGTTTGACTTTTGTTGTAAATTCCTAGGCTTGTCTGCACAACGCAGCCTCATACTCAGCAAGTGGAAAGAGTTGTGGGGATCAGCTTTCAGCCTGGACTTGATCCAGCAAAGGTAAGTGATTACCTTTATGTTTAGATGATTCTTTGGATTTGTTTTCTGAATCTTGAGCTATGTTATGGGAAAGTGAAAGTTTATGTTGCGTTAGTAAACTTCTGACTCGTACTCTTTCAGATTGTGAGTGCATCTCAGGCGGGTGACATCCAGTTCCTTGATATTAGAAATCACACAGATACCTACCTCACAATTGATGCTCACAGGGGTTCCCTGACCGCTTTAGCAGTTCATAGACATGCCCCAATCATTGCCAGTGGTTCAGCAAAACAGCTTATCAAAGTTTTCAGTCTGGAGGGTGAACAATTGGGCACCATTAGATATCACCATCCTAGCTTGATGGCCCAGAAGATTGGTTCCGTGAGCTGCCTTAATTTCCATCCATATCAAGTGTTGCTCGCTGCTGGTGCTGCAGATACTTGCGTCTCTATCCATGCTTGATGATCACTCGCATGCAGAGATAAAATGATCTATCTTTCTTTCTTTAATGGGTTCAATTTCATAAATTTGGAAGGCAGCAAACCGAGGGCAATCCCGTTGGATTCAAGTCATTAAATGCCACCCATTCTATAGCGCTGTTGATAAATCTGGGAATATATTGGTTGGGGCAAGTTCAAGTAAAAATTGTATGCTATACATTCATTAGCCTCCGATGTAGAGCCTCGTAACATGTTGGGTAAGAAATCTTTGCATTAGGGGGGCTTTGCCAAATAATTTGTTACATAGGTAAATGCGTGTAAATAGTGTTTTTTTCCTTCATTTTATCTTTCCATCCTTTTTGGTGTGTCCATTGTTCCTTCCATGCTTTTGTTCAATTTGTAAAAGCAGCTGCACGCTCGTCAATTATCCTAATGTAAGTGTTGCATACAGATAGTGATATGGGTATCACCCTGAAATGTGGAGGCTTTAAAATTACCACCGATTAAGAATTTTGAAATTGTAAACTTGTCAAGGGCGAATTAATTAAATGCATGTTTGATTCAGACGTTCCTACTTTGGCGAAATGTTGCCAACAGTACTTTTCATCGTACAAGATACAAATTCCATGACTTGAACATTATGAGGTTGCTTTAACGCATGGGAGCCACTGAGTCAAAGTTTGTATACTACCAGCAGAAGAAGCTTCAAGGTTTCTTAGGATGCCAAGAATCCAACCCAATTATGAAGATCAGGGAGGTCAACAGTAGCTAGAAGTATGGCGGTTTACAATTAGGAATTTGATCAAAATATGGCGGTGGCAATCACAATCAAAAACTATAAACAAAAACCACCAAAAAAGAAAAGAAATACACAGGTGATACTAATAATCAATGACGACGCAAACCTATATAACTATGTCAAATCTAAACACTTTCAAATACATTCCAAACTAAACGAAGAAATTCACATTCACCATATTCACATGGATATATTCTGTTTATGTAAAAGCCGTACCACAAGAATTTCACTTCCTCCCACCTACCATACCTTGGCCAGAAGTGCCCGACAAGCTTGGGGATGTGCCCCTCGTCACCTTAAGCCTTGCATCTGCACTGCCAAGAACATTCAAATCTTCAAACAGTCTGTATGAGGGAATAAAGGGCTTCTGTGCAGTTGTTAAGGCAGGATTCCCAGAGCCAGAACTTGCCGGAGGATCTCCATGCATGACTGACCCATTGCCCAGTCTTGAGGGGAATGGGTTATGGTGCTGCAAGGGTCTAGCCCCTTGTAAGGGAGCATCAGATGTGGCTGTATTGGCTCGGAGAGTTGAGAACATATTTTTGGTAGTAGATAGATGATTTTGGTTGTTAAAATAACCAGGGGTGGCAGCCCATGGTGGAGGAGGATAGGCAGAGGAATACTGAGGATATTGATGCTGCAATTGTGGCTGGATTTGTTGTGGTGGTGGCTGTAGATGAGATTGTTGTAATGGCTGCTGCGGTTGAAACCATTGGAATTGTTGTGGTGGTGGCTGTAGATGAGATTGTGGCAGTGGCTGCTGCGGTTGAGACTGTGACCATGGAGCAACATTATTGTTGTAGGGCATCTGCCCTTGATTTCCTGGGTAAGTTTGGGAAGCATAGGGGTTTGCCTGAGTGCTTGGGGGAGCAGGTACCTGATGTGCACTCTGGTTAGAGGCTGATGGAGTTTGACGGGCGTGTGGGGAGGTTGATGTAGTCGACAAGGTAATACTCAAAAGGTCAATAATGTCCAGCTCTTTCGTAGTCCTCACTGGTGCAGGTGGATCAGGTAAAGCCAAAGCATTGCCTGGGGTGGCAGGTGTGTCTGCTGGCATGGACGAAGTTGTTGCGTTGGTATTGTTCACTGGCATAAGAGCTCCCCCAGTTTCTCCAGATGTATTCTGAGAAGCCATTGGCTTCAGCTTGGAATGCCTGCAAATAGTAAATAAAAGACAGCACCAATCATCATCTGTAGTGAAACAAAATTAAATCTGCATTGTCCGCTCACAGAACAGAGATTAGACCAATGTTGATCTTTCTACTGGAGATGGAAAAGATTTTAGGTCCCAAGGCAATCTTGCCTATAGTGATAAACTGAATTTAAATTACTGTGTACACAGACAAATGAGAGAGCCATTTGTAAGATATATAAAAAATTATAAGATGAACCACTAAGTAGTCATGCACCACCTTCGAGCTAGCCGTGCAAAGTCATCTTCCTCTTCTTCCTCTTCATCAATTATGGCCCTTGTCACACTAGCAACTGGTGCAGGGTGGTAACCATTAGGTCTTGGGCTTGGGATTGAGTCATTGATTTCAGTCGATTTGAGGCTGGAGGCACATGGTTCAGTTGGTTTAGGACTTGGATCTGTAACCTGAGTTGGTATGGGTGAACCAGATGCAATAGCATCATGTTTTGTAAGCAAGGTCTGCAGATTGTCATTTAATTCAAGACCCTGACCGAGAAGTTCCTCATCCCTGCCACAAAGTCAAGAAGACAGTTATAAATATAACCATGCATGACTGATGACCCTGTGCAACTGCACATGGTCAGAGACAATTATAGCACATGCCCCACACATGATTACATTCCACTGACTAATTCTAAAGATAATATGAAGAGCAGCATGCAGGAAACCATAAGCCTTGAGAAGAATAGACATTCTGTGAAGACTAACCCAGTTGTAGTAAGCATCTGCATTAGCTTTTTTTGATTGGAACGACACTGATTGACAAGATCAACAATAACCTCGTCTTTTACAGCCTACAAACAGTTGCCAAAAGAAAAGCTAAGAGATTTTACTCCTATGTTCGAAGTAAAAATAAGAGTTAAAAAGCCATGATTTCTCATACCTCACGGTCACTAGGATTTACAGCTTGCAGCATGTCGCTAAACAGCTCCATAACATTCCGCATAGAATCCAAGCTTGACAAACTACATGGTCAGAACAAAGTAAGGGACATAATTATCTTCAGAACTACTACACAAAAAAGAGCTTCAAGTAGAATAAATCAATATAATGGTAACAGCTAGCAACCAAATGGTCTGAGACCAAAAGTGGAACCCTCACCTTAAACTTTCAACCTCCGTTGCCATTGTTTCATCTAGCCTTCTTGAGGAATTACTAGGCATTCCATAGCCAGCCTGAGCATGCCCTAGAGTGGGGTGAGTAACAGGTGGTGTAAGTATAGGAGCTGCATTTGGTGAGCGCCTGGGAAATTGTACTCCAGAACGCTGCCATTCATACAGGCCAACAGTTATTGAGTTATCCTACAAATGAGTTATCAGATGCAGATTCCTCACCGTTTGTGAATAAGAATACAACACATTCCTGATCCTATAGTGACAGATGCATTAAGTAGGAGTCGGAACAAACCAATGATATGCTTCACAGAAAGAGATTAGGGATCAAAGTGTTAAATGAATCAGATACTACACCATAGAGCTTTATTCAACTGCACTCTTGATATATCAATCTTGACAAAATATATGACGAGCACCTGGTCTAAGCCAACAATACTCCCATCCCAGACAGGAGAGAATCATCAAAAACAATGGAATATGGGAAGCTATTGCTTACCCTTAGATCCTCGTATGCCCAATAGTACTGAGGACATTTTCCTCCAGGCCCACCAAATGCCTCTTGCCAAGAGTCTAACAAAAACAAGATTTTATCCCTTACTAGCATATCTGCCTGCAAAACCCATCAAATACGTATTTCAGTTGAGATAGAAGGCTTAAACAGACATTGCTACTAAAGTAAGAGACACCAAAATTCCACTTAATATATGATTATGAACAAACTAAAAATGCAGTGGCTCCATGAAAACTGCTAAAGGGAATTTATCACCACAGCAATCCTAATACAGCGGCTTTCTCATTTTCTTGTATTTGCACAAATGAAGCCATCCTTCCAAAAAGATCCCTGTCCTCCCAGTTCAATAGGACCAATCTTAAATTACCACCCCTACATGGTGCTCCACTGAGTGCACTGGTTCCAGCAAAAACATGGAACACCAGAAGACTTACCATAGAGAGAGAATTTATATCTCTCAAAAGAAAGATCAATATCTCGGATTGGAATCATACAGAGCAGTCACAGAAAAAAAGTAAAATAAATTTAGGGGGACAGATTTGCATACAACAGTTTAACTTTACTTCTACATCCAAAAGATGAAGTCCTCCAATGAATTTAGTTCGAACATGCTACCAAATGTATAAAGCTCCATAGCAGCATCCCAAGTTAAATTGACATCTATCTAGTAAAGTTCAGTATAGATAAAGAAATAATTGGTAAAATTACGACCAAATAGGGGATCAAACATGCAATAAAGCTTTAAATACTGGAATTATAAATGCCTTGCATCTCATGCTGAAATACTGTGAAAAGCACATTGAAGAGTTACCTTCTTCTTCACAATTTTAACCATATCTCCCAACACATTCCTCTCAGCAATTTGAGCATGAACATAATCGCCACAATTCTTCACCATTGTCTCTAGAAGCTACAAAGTAGGTTTGGCGCATAGTCAATCAATACTATCGACTCAAACTGATAGGTTGAAACCAAAATTGCAGTTAAAAAAACATTTTACATACAAAAAATATAAGTGGTAAAAGTTTAAGGTTTGAATCAATATATACAATCAGACAATCCAGTAATAAAGAATACATTGAACTAGTTGCTCTAAACATTTACCGTCAAAGCAAGATGTTGCACTCTTGCATTCTTGTGCTGTAACCTTTTCTTCACTGCTTTTACCACATCTTTTGCCTGCCTGAGAAATTCGACAGATATCCGTCAAAAACCAGGGGCAGATTTTATTTTCGTTCTTTTCAAACAAATCAACACAATTTTTAAAAATACACAAAACCATAAAGGAAGAAAAAAAAAAAAAGTGACATAAACCTAAAATTTAACACTTATCTTCAAAGAATAATTTACAGTAAAGCTTCATATTAAGAAAAAGAGGGGGAAAAAAGCTAACTACATCAAAAAGTAAATTTCTTTCCTCGAGAAAATAAATTATTTTCCGAGAAAATAATTTATTTACATAAAACATCTTAATTTCATCTCCAAATTCACAAACTGATAAACGTTACACGGAAGATAACTTTCAATCGTGTAAAAACAGTAAAACTAAAATAGCAACACAAGTCAACCGCATAAAAATAATAACTTCAAAATTAAGAAAACAAAACAAAAGTATATCCAAAGCTTAACATCATCAAAAGTAATAATCAAGCCAAAGCAGGTAGAAAACAAATATTTGCATGAACGCAAAATACTATAATCATAGAAGATTATTATTATTTTATTTTTTTTTGATAAAACAGAAACCCTAAGATTACGGAAAAGTCAAAGTTCTTATCAAGCAATTACCACTGATGAGAATTGACGGAATCACAAATATCGATGTTCATAGTCCAATCAGGACTCATCAAAAGCTCGCTGGTCGCTTTCTCCACAGCAACTGTGGCCGAAGACGACGAAGACATCATCTTTACTTTCTCTCTCCTCAACTTCGAGATAAGAGTACAAAAACTACAAAACAGAATATTTTCCTGTTTGTTTAGCCGGAAAATTTGACAGAAAAATTTTCTCTCTGTCTCAATTTCCAGGAAAATACACCGCCATGATTGTTTCAAGAAGAAAATTTCTATTTATTTTCTCTCTAACGCCACGCAAATTCTCGTATTTTTCTTAATTCTTTTAATTTCTTTGATTCATTTCTTTTGCTGAAACTTCGTCTTCCTTATCTTTCTTTTTCTTCTGCCATAATAATAATAATAATAATAATAATAAT
>JAXCLQ010000003.1:653164-667119 GCA_035584115.1 Cedrela odorata
ATAATAATAATAATAATAATAATAATAATCCTAGTTTGGCATTGCCTTTCCCAAAGCATTCAACCCATACGCCCACTCAATTACTGTAGCTCACGAACCAATAAAAATTCACAGCGTGGCATGACGTGTCCAGTTTTATCAAATTTGCTACTTTTATTACATTTTTTTTTCTAACTTAATAAGAGAGTTGGATAAATTCTAATTGAATGATTTTAATAAATTTTTTAGTTTTGGTTTAAAATTTAAATCGATTTAGTATGAATTTGAATTAAATTAGAAGATAAATTGAATTGATATAAATTGGAATCGGTTCAATTTATCGGTTTTGAGTTTAAACCTAAAATATTAATTTAAATAAGTTATTAGTTTAAATTAACTTATTTAAATTATAAAAATAAAAATTATTTTTTAATTTTATAAATTATTAAACTCAAAAATAAAAATTATTTTTTAAATTTTATATATTAATTAAATTTAAATAAGTTATTATTTATTATAATAAAATAATAAAAATACAAGTAAAATATAAATTTTAAATTAATTGTATTAATTCAATCTTATAACTAAATTCAAATAAAAAATTTAACCAAAATTTATTAATTTTTTAAAATTAAAATTGAACTAATAATTTTTTAAACCCATTTAAACTTTCATGTATTATGGTTTGAATGATTTGTAGGTGCCCACCCTAACTTTTAAAAATTAATGAAAAATACATTAAAAAAATAGAAGAATTATCAAATATATACCTATATTCTGTAATAATTACGGGAAATCATATATAATCTATTTTTTTTTAAATTCATACCTATAAATAATACCCATTATAACCATTTTTTTATTCTTTAAATATTACAATAAATAAATCAAAAGTCTTCTTAAAACCATTATCATTTGTAACACTTAAAATATTTTACTAATTAAATCAACTAATACCCACAACTCTCTTGTAATTACTAAAATTTATTTAATTTGTTAGTTAATTTTCATATACTAAATTAGAGGTACGAAAGCAAAAAGACTGTAAATCCGTTAATTATTGTCGTTGAATTTGGATAGTAAAGTAGGGATAATAAGAAAGAAATGATAAATACCTTGCACTTACTTGTGACTTTCAAAAGTTATAGGGACTAATTGGAATTGAAATTGGATTTGGAATTGGAATTGAAATTGAAATTGGAATTGGATTTGGAATTGAAATTGAAATTGAAATTGAAATTGGAATTGGAATTGAAATTGGAATTGGAATTGGAATTGAAATTGGAATTGAAATTGAAATTGATATTAAAATTGAAATTGAAATTGAAATTGGAATTGGATTTGGAATTGGAATTGGAATTGGAATTGGAATTGAAATTGAAATTGGAATTGGAATTGGAATTGGAATTGGAGTGGGGTGGGGGAGGGTGGACACGTCACAATCGGTGGCCGCCTTTGTCTCTCTTACTTTGAAATTTACGGCTTTAATTTTTGGACAGCTATAAGACCATTGACTAAAGCAATCACATCAATACTAATTAATTAATTAATTAACAGGTGGCATTATAATTAATATTTTTATTAAAGCGGCAACGTTTATTCATTGTGGGTTGTCCCATTTCAACTTAGGATATTTGTTTGTCTTGTTTATTATAAATATTGACAAGATATAATTAATAATTAATTATTTAAATTAATAATACACACAATCATATCAATAGTTACTTAAATTAACATGTGGCAATCATCATTTTACTTAATCCATATCCACTAGCTATTACAATTATTATTTTTAAGAAAACGACAGCGTTTACTCATTAAAATGGGTTGTCCCATTTGAACTTATGTGTAAGTCATGGTCTAATTCATTCCATTGAATTACTCTAATCATTGCTAGGGCAATTTGTATCAAACACAAAGATTACCATTTGATTAAATAAATAAATATCAAAAATTATGATTATGTTCATAATTATTAGGTTTATATTTAATTTTAAATTTTAAAGTTTGATTTAACAATATTATACCTATTGGTGTGTTGAAGAGGTATTGTTTATATATATATATATATATATATAAATATACATATTGTATAATTTGTCGCTTGACTTAAAATTTTAATTTTAAAAATAATGATCTAATTAATTGTATTTAATATTTTTCTTGCGTGAAAGTTTAATTTTTATTTAATAAAATTTGTGTTCATGAGATTTGAACACTAAACCTTTAGGTTGTGGCATGACCTAAAAGTGTAAGCACAAAGGTAAGAGTCTGATTAATTTTATTTAATATTTTTCCTCACAAGTTTGATTTTGTTTAATGAGTTTTGTTAGATGAATTTAAGTAATAATATATATATATATATATATTAATTTATGGTGTTCGTTGATTTTTTTTTTTTATTTTTGGTGTTCGCCATGATTTGAACACTAGACGATTAGGTCAAATTGATTTTAATACTATGTAAATTAGATGTAAAATAAGATATTTATTATTATTATTAATAGAATAAATAAGAATAATCTAATTATAAAAAGAAAAATAATTAATAGCAACTATGAAAGATTGGGACAAGTTGTTGTTTAGGTACTCGAAAAATTTAAACAGAAGAATCCAAAGCTCATCGAGCTAGGAGAAGCCAAATATTTGTATCCACGATGCAAACTTTTAATATAGAATCACATCCATTCTCAAATTGATATAGGCATCAATATATGTATTTACATCTCTTTAAATTAAAATATGACATTGGAAAACAATTACACAATATCTGAAATCATTATACATCAAATGAAATAATTCAGAGGTGGTATGAGGACATGCGATACAGGCGGTTGAATGAATTTTAAAATTTAGCTAAAAATTAAAATTTAAACTAAAATGGATTATGCACTTATTCATTTTTCAACTTAATATTATGTTCTATAAGGGGTAATACTTTAAAAATTTGTCTATGATTCCCAAAAACACTGAAAAAATCAGGCTCTAATACAATTTAGTCTGAAAATATAGTTGAAACTTATTAAATCAATCAAAAACAATTGTTATTTGGATTTGACTAAGATACATCTCTTGTATCTTACGTTCCTTAACGTAAAACTTAAAATATGAAACGAAAAATTTAAAACAATTAACATAAAACTTGAAACAAATAATATAAAAAAAATGTGAAACATGAAACTTAAAAGTTGAAATGGTTAAAGTAAATTTGAAATGTATAACATAAAAAATTTAAAATATAAACGTAAAATTTGAAATGATTAACATAAGAGTTGAAAAAATTAAATACATTTTTCATTTAATGCATTGTAGTCAAACCCTAGCTAGCTCAATTTTATAATTCGATAACAATTTTTTTTTTTTTTTTACAAATAATTATAATTTTGTTAACATTTTATTCAATTCAACTCATTTACCAAACTTTATTAGTTTGTTTTGATATAATAATTATGTCTTATTTGATTAATTGAGTGACGTTTTTCACTTTCCATGTTTATTAATTATGTTAAAAGTTAGATGAAAAATAAGATATTTCTCATTATTATTTAAATAAATAAAAATAAAAATATTAAATTATAAGAAGAAAAGTTAATATAATTTATTTTTACATCTCTTTAAATGTGAAATATGATATTACAAAACAATTACACAACATATAAAATCATAATATATGAAATGATAAACTCTAATACAATTTAGCCTGAAAATATAGCTCAACCGACGCTGGCGGCGCCACCGCCACCGCCACCGCCGCCGCCGGTGGATCCGCTCGAGCGTGCGTGATTAATCTCATCAAGAATAACAATAAGCACGATGATAAAAGAGTGATCAATGTTGGGATATATTGTCACCGCGAAGTTGTCCTTTCCTATCAAAATGCTTTGAACCGTATGCTTCTTATGCATCTGCAATATTGCATAAATAGACATTTACTTTTATTATTAATATTCACTAATTGCCTACTTCGTTAATTTTATGTTAATATATACCTGTGCAATGATTGTCGAAGAGTCACCAGCATAAATGGTACAAGATCGCTCAAGCCAGCTTCCTTTGACCTTGAAATCGCAAACTTCTTCCTTTGTGTTATTTGCAAGAAACACGTCGAGTTTAGTCCTCATATTGAACACAGAAGATGTCTTAGCACTGAAAATCAGATCCTGAGGTTCGGTGCTTGTTCCCCTAAACACTTGCCATCTGTGATGTGCAGTCATTGCCTGCATAATTCATTAGCAACGCGAACATAATTAACAATAAACACACCATTGTTGCAGCTTAATTATTAGGAAATCGAGAACCAGAGGGAGGTTTGTTAATATCGAGCCTTTTCTCTCAGTGTAACTATGGGATTCCCGGTGCCGTCGAGCAACATCCGACGCTGACGAATGAAGGTTAAGAAGAAACCTTTGACTTTAAAAAGGATTTTGCCATTTGTATCTGTGACTACAAAGTTGCCATCAGTTATGGTCATAACTTTCCTTACAATTGCTAGATAGACAGGGTAAGAACAGCAATACTGAGGGCTAATAACTGCACCGCTGAAACTCGGCTGCTGTGCCATGATATTGAGAGCAGGATTAGATTATCACAGAGAACAACTTGTTTTTTTTTTTCTTGACGAGAATTCTTAATGTCGAAACTTGCTGATAGAAACATCGAGATTTATACCAAGTGAGGAGGATCGATCGAAGTAATCCATAGACACTACTTCCAAGAAGTTTCAAGACATTACGTGTATTCAATAGATTTGATCCCTATACACGTTATTGACTGGATAACATACGAGGTAATAGCATTCGAGTCCCTACATATTTGTATATTAGCAAATAAGTACACAATTTATTCAAGTGTATCAAACATAAGTCTCCAAACTGCCATTGAAATGATCAAATTATCCAAGATTAAATTTCGACCATCACAACAAAAGAGTACGTAACCGCTAAAGGGTATTCTAGTTTTTGTAATAGGAATTAGGGACTAATTTAACATAAATAGATAAAAATTTATACATTTATAAATATAAAAAACTCTAAGAACTTGAATGTTATTAGCCCGTTAATATAATAACGGGGACCGGGTCTGCATCGGGGAAAGGGGGTGGATATAGGTTTCCCCTCCCATCCCCGCTTCCCCTAATTTCCTCCGTCCCGTTTGGAAGGTACCCAAATCTTTAACTCCAATCTCTTATTTTTTCCGTCAATTTTATTATTTTTTTATTTATATATTTTACTAAAAATTTGAAATATATATAATATTTTATTATAAATTTAATTATAATAAAATTTTAAATAATAAAAATATTTTTTAAAAAAAGAAATGGAGATAAGATAAACCCATCTCCTCACTATTTTAATTTGAGGACGAAAATCATCCTCGTCCTCATCTCATTTTTTTTTTTTTTTTTAAATTTTCTCTTAAATGAGATTGAAGAAGTGAAAAAATGAGATTTCAAAATAAAATATGCAACTCTAATTAGTACACGTTCTCATAACGTATTTGTAAACTGAAATTTTTTTATAACATTTGATAAAATTTTATCGTTCTGAAATCTGAATACATCGGAGGGTTGTACATTTTTGACATTTTCGTGTCACTTTCATTAAGCAATAATTTGCGTTTGAAAACTCCATTTTAGTGGCTAATTATTGAATTAATTAAGTATAAAATTAAGATTTATGGATATGTTTTCATACATACTGTTCCTGATACTATGATATGCGGCAGTTGTTTCTTATGAAATTACATTCCCTCTACTGCAATTTTGGAAGCAAATGTAGTTTGGTCTTGAATGTTCAAAATATGAATGTTTTTTATGGTGAAGTTTAGTCTTGAAATTGAACATGGAAGATGTCTTAGCACTGAAGATCAGATCCTTGGCTTCTGTGCTTTACACGTAGGTATGTAGGATAAGTGGACATATTTAACTTGGAAAATTACGTTGTCATTTGTATCTGTCACAACGAAGTCGCCGTCAGGTATGCTCTTAACACTTCTTAAACTTGCTAGATCCACATGGTGAGGACAACAATGTTGAGGGCTAATAACCACAACTGGGTTAGCTAAAGCAGGCGCTGTAGCGCTGAAACTTGGCTGTGCCAGGATTGTTATCTTGGTGACAATTCTTAACGTTGAGACTTCTGATATAGCAATGAAAATCGAAGTCATCCATATTCTCCCAAGAAGAACAAGTCAAATGAGGACTTGCTGCTTCATATATATATGACATTAAATAATAGATTTACTTGGTTAATTTCTCAATTTATATGTTGCATGTTGTGCGTATACTTGTGTTCGTGTGCCTTGGAAAATTCTAGTTTCTGGCTTGATTTCTCAACTATTCGACACCCTTGTTTCATTGTTACACAACTTATGCAAAGCAAACCCTGAAACGAGCAGGTCCAAGCATCGCACATATGTGAAAACAAACATATTTTAACAAGTTACAAACATAGGGAAATATAACAAACATGGAACACCGAGCCATACAACATCTTGGAATACATAAAACAGACGCTTTATTTACTTTCTAGTTGCAGTTCTGAGATTCTGGAATTATGAAATCCTCTCAGTCGTCAGTGGTATTACCATTGATGTCGTCGAGGACAACGATCAGGGCCACTATAAATGCATAATCAATGTTCGGATAAACTGTCACCGTAAACTTGTCCTTGTCAAGCAACAGGCTTCCAATCGTTGTTTTTTTGTGCATCTGCGAGTAGATCCGACAATTATCAATGAGATTATAATTAATTTAAGCAACAATAATTATAGTACCTGGGCAACAATATTGTTAGTTTCTCCAGCATAAACAATGCAAGATCGGTCACTCCAGCTGCCTTTGACCTTAAAATCACAAACATCCTCTTTTGTGTTATTTGCCAAGTAAACATTTAAGGTTGTCTTTAGTTGAATAATTGATGATTGCCCAACACTAAAGAGAAGATCTTTAGGATCTGTGCTAGCTCCTCTGAAAACAAAATGCTTCTCATGTAAAGAAAACATCTGCACTAGTTATAAAAGCAAAGAAAGCAATTAAATTAGCAAGATATACGACATGATATGTTACCAAAAGAAGAAGAATTATAAAAGAAGGATCGATCAAGCTTACTTTCTCTGTTATGGTGACGATAGGATTTCCAGCAGGATCTAGTACAGTCCGCTTGTCGTGAAGGCTCAGAAGTTTATCTTTCACTTTGAACAAGAGGTTGTCATTGATGTCTGTGACAGCAAAACTGCCATCAGTAAGGGCCAAAAACTTCCTGACAACGGCAAGATCCACGGGATAAGGCAGGCAATACTGAGGGCCTATAACCGAAACAGGATTGGAAAATATAGCACCACTTGGTGCTGGAGTTGGCGGTGGAATTGGTTGCTGTGAAATTTGCTGCTGCGGAATGTTTTGTGTATTTGGTTGTTCCATGGAGAGAAAAGGGCAGAAACAGAAACACTTATGAACTTATGATCATAACTGGTGTGGTCTGAAAGACATCTTTGCACGATGTTTCTATATAAATGGAAAGACGGGCCCTCCATTTGTGAGTGGGAATTGACAAAGGAAACACGAGATCGCCACAGAATGAAAATATCTAGATTAAAGTCTACAAGAGAAACAAAATATACGGAAGAAAAGAAAAGAAAAGACGAGCCCTCCATTTGTGAGTGGGAATTTGTAGTCTTAATACTATCGAGTTAGTGTAAGAATTCATATACGTAGTAGTATTATTGAAAATGAGGATTGATGATGATGAAAATACGGAGCAGAAAACATGCGCAATGAGATTGCATGATAACAACGTAGTAGACTTTGTTGAGTGGAAGTGGGGAGAGATGGAAGGTGAGTTGCGCACTAAGAATTTGTGTGTCATTATTTACAGGAGAATTTTGTGAAATCCAGAATCTGAACGTGAATTGCGTGAAGATAAGATTTCCACGGGATGTGACCAGACCAATTGTAGATGGTGTGAAATTGTGAATTTGATGTGTCACACTATGTCTGTCGGTGGCTTCTTCTAGGGAAAATGTCCATATTTCGTTTGAAAGTTTTGAGGTGTAAACGTTGACACTTCTGTCCGTAATTAAAATGTGGATAACAATTCTCTATTAAGAAAATGGTTAACAGATCAAGTGAATTTGCATCTAACGATGCATAGACTGAGCAAATTGTGTTGAGAAAACACCACCACCAATTTTCTTTTTTGTCTAAATCTAATACAAATAATTAAATAAAGTTATAAGCACAATATATCAATACATCGTAACAATACATACCACATAATTAAAGTAATGCATGTAAATTTTAACGTAAAAAAACCTTTCAAGTGATAGAAGTAAAAATTACAGGACTCTAGTCCATTCAAAAACTCTTCTATAATTAAATAATGAGAATACACAATCTCTTTTTAGTTAAAACTAATATTCACCATACAATCACAATAAGACATATAATTTTTAATTTTGACAATTTTCTTAATGTGAAGAGTAAAAATTACAAGATTATAGTTTATTCAAAAACTCTATTATAATTAAATAATAATAATACATAATTTTTCTCTTGTTAAAATTAGAGGTATACATCTACAATAATCTTAAGACTAACTATTCTTAATTAAGAAATAATTTTTATAAATAAATTAAGAGAAAATTAGAGAAATCCCACTAAATTAGTGGCAAGAACAATAACTCAATAACTGATGAAAAATAGCTCTAAATTCAATATTCACTGTTCAGAATATAGCTCTATACATTCTCAATAAACTGTAAAAATTTTTAAGACGATCTAAAAGTAAACAAAGGTGAAACAATTTTTTTTAACGAAACCGGTATGATTTCTTTTTCTTCTTCAATTTTTTGCCTTCCTCTATTTTTAATTTATTTATTTTTATCCTAATTGCAAAATAAAAAAATATCTCATTTTTAATTTAAGTTTAACCTAATTTGGGTTTAAATAATAGAGTCTTCTCCAAATACGAGAAAATTAACCCAACAAATTGATTCTCTAACTCCAATAGGAATATTTGCAAATCAACTCAATCATTGCAGTTAATTTCATCAAGAATTACCACAAAAACTGATCGTGTGATCATGAATGCATAATTGATATCGAATACGCTGTCGCCATGAACTTGTCTAACTTCAATATACAGAATGATTTGAAGTAACGCAGCTCGTCTTGTGCAACACAACCTCAAATATGGAAGACTCTCCAGCATAAGAAAGAAATTAAGATTTTTTGCAGCCAATTACAAGAACCTTTTGTCTTAAAGTGGCAACTGTTTCAGCAGTATCAAGTAAGATGCGGAGGTCATGACCATAAATTAGGAGGACTAGTACTTTGAATTAATGTATCGTATTTGTGTTAGGTTAAAAAAAGTTAACTTGAACTCGATATATTTAATAATTATGTTAAAAAATAAAAATTTTAACTCATTATTAAATAAATTTAATCATGTTATTTATTTAATATTTTTTTATTTATATTTTAATATATTTATGATAATATTTTTTTAAATACTAATAATTTTTATTCTAAATATAATTAAATATTTTTAAAAAATAAATAAATATAATAAAAAAATTTAAAATAAAAAATATAAAATAAATTTATTAAATTATAAATAAATTAACACAATATAATAATTCAGTAATTAATTGTGTTATAAATAAATTTATATTTCGATAATTTTAAATCATAATTTAATACAATTATTAATCGTATCATTTTATTTTAATGTAAATTCAAAAATTTTGTATTTATTGATACCAATTAAAACGTCTATGTCAAAAATTATGTCGGAATAAAAAATTGTCGGCCCACGGTGAATGCTTAAAAATGACGTTGCGATGGAAGTAACATCAAACTTGTTTGACGAAAACAATACTTTAGTTGGTACAGAGAATTTACGAGTTTGTATAAAAATACGGAGAAGAAAAACATGCCCAACAAGATTGCGTCATCACAGCGTAGATTTGATGGAAATAAGGTGGGGTTGGCGCATTAAGATTATTGTGTTTGTCACTATTTATAGGAGACTTTTATCGAATCCAATTTCAAAGTCTTGAGAGGTCTACTCTTTCCCCTCATTCATTATCTGTAATGTCCAAATATAATGGATGTCCAAATGGGGGAGCGTGAACTCAGACTCATAAGAAATAGTTAAAGCCCAAATAAATCCTCGTCTTTGTTCCAGAATTTGTTCAAACAAATCCTCGTCTCGGAAATGGTCAGGTCCTCTGCTTTGAAGAGCGCCAATCTTTACCTTAGAAAGCACAGAAGGTGGCCATTGTCGCCTTACAAAGCAAAATGGCACCAAACTTTGAACCAGCAACAAGCCATGCAAAGCTTTAAACAATCTTTAACAACACCACCAACACAACAACAAGAACAACAAAGAAACCCTAATCAACCCCATATTCTCTCCTCTCTGTTACACTCTTTTAGTATTTACAATTGTGAACCAACCCCAGAAGCGTATCAGTTTTTGATCAAAACCCTAGCCGAATCGTCGCAGTTCTGTTACATTTCCTCAGTTCTTGAACATCTTGAACAAAATGAAAAATTTGAAATGCCCGAGTATATTTTTGCTGGTCTTATAAAGATTTATGCGGACGCTGATAAAATTCAGGATTCAATAAAGCTTTTTTATAGAATACCCAAGTTCAGGTGTGTCCCTTCTGTGTACTCACTCAATACTCTGCTTTCAGTTCTTTCTAGAAATAAAGATTGGATTAAATTTGTTCCTCAAATTTTGCTCAAGAGTCATGTTATGAATATAAGAATCGAAGAATCAAGTTTTCAAATATTAATTAATGCCCTCTGTAGAATCAAGAAGGTTGGTCATGCCATTGAGATACTGAATTGTATGATAAATGATGGGTTTTGTGTAGATGGAAGAACTTGCTCTTTGATATTATCTTCCATTTGTGTACAAAAAGATTTGTCAAGTGTTGAGGTTATAGGGTTTTTTGAAGAAATGAAGAAATTAGGGTTTTGTTTTGGCATGGTTGATTATACTAATGTGATCAGGTCTTTGGTAAAGAAAGAGAAGTGTTTGGATGCTTTAGGTATTTTGAATCAGATGAAATTGGATGGTATTAAGCCTGACATTGTTTGTTACACTGTGGTAATGAATGGGATTATTGCAGAGGATGATTATGTGAAAGCAGAGGAGCTGTTTGATGAATTGCTTGTGTTGGGTTTGGTTCCTGATGTTTATGCTTTTAATGTGTATATAAATGGTTTATGTAAGCAAAATAAAGTTGAAGGTGGAATCAAGATGGTTGCTTGTATGGAGGAGTTGGGGTGCAAACCTGATGTGATTACTTATAATACATTATTGCAGGCATTGTGCAAGGTTGGGGAGCTAAATAGGTCAAGGGAGCTTGTAAGGGAGATGAAATTTAAAGGCATTGTGCTAAATTTGCAGACGTATGGTATTATGATTGATAGTTTGGTTAGTAAAGGTGAAATTATTGAAGCTTGTGATCTGTTTGAGGAGGTACTGGATAAAGATTTCTGTCCTCCAATTACGATGTGTGATGAGACAATATGTAGGCTGTGCCACAGAGGCTTGGTTTGTAAGGCCCTAGAATTGCTTAAGAAAATGGCCGACAGGAATGTTTCTCCGGGGGCTATAGTTTGGGAAACACTTCTTCTTAGCTCTGGCTTTAAACTTGATTTTGCAGATACCACTTTGATTGGTTTAGAGGATCAAACTTCAATCTTACCTTGTTAAGTTGCCTGGAAATTTTTAGGGTGAGTACCATGTTGAACTGTTGAGTGCCATAACTGTTTTTGTGGAGCAGCCAAGCCGGAACTGTACCCTTGGTGTCATATTGGACAGTTTGTAATTTATTTTTGAAAAAGCCACTAGAGAGCTGCAGCATAAGTTTTGTTTCAGGTTAATCACTACTTCAATTTGCTCCCATTTGGCTTTCAATTGAGTATTGAGTTGAAGTTAAAGGATATCCTCTTACTTTGAGCACCAAAAGGTCTTTGTTTGAATTATATCCTCTTAGTGGAAAGGATGAAGAAGCAAATCAATCTGATTTCAACATTTTGTGCCCGCCTTTTGAACCTGATTGTGAAGGTATGAATTCTGGTTTTCATCCATACTTCTGTCTAATTATGATGCATGCCATAACTTGTTATGTAATATCGTAATCTCCACCAATCTAAGAGTTTCTTTCCTTGTGGCCATCTAACTTGATTTTTATTGCATGATGCATCAGTTCAACCTGATAGTAAGTGCATGTGTTGGAAAAGTTTATAAGAACTTTAGCGGTTAATTTGTCGTACAGATGCTTTATTTGACCCTTGGGATTCTGAACCTTGGCAGTTTAGTTGGTGGTTAGTGGGGTTCCATCCTCGCAAATTCTAAGTTATCATAATTTTATTTGAACTTTTGTTCTTTCCGCAGATCTGAATCTCAATCATTTTGAATCCAGTACACCAGAATCCCAATTTATGGGGCATCAAAAGCCTGCATTTTATTTTATATAGCAGTACACACAAAATGATTTAGAAACATCATTTCTAGGAGATTCTAAAATCTTGTATCTATGCAGATGCTACATCACCTGGTAGTACATCGCTCAAGATTCCGCCAAGCACTGGTGACATGTTTGATGATTATCCAATCGATTAGTCTAAAGCTGCATTACCTTCCATGTGAACATGCAATAGAGCAGATTTGCTTCAGAAACAAACACCTTGTTCAAAGTTTTGTAAGTGTTGCAGTTTGATCTATGCTGAATGGTGCAACAAATTCGATATTGTGTTCTGATATCTTCTATTTACAGTATATTAGTATAATACTCTTTTCCATTCTGATCCTGTTCTGGGGAAATCTGCTGATAAACTTTATTGTTACTCTCTAACCCCGCTTTTAAGTTTGATTCAGATCAATTTGGCTGTTTTTTTGCGTTATCAACCATGCATACAGGATTGTTTTGAAACTAGGCAAAAGAGAGGTGCACAATAGGATGTGGATAATGTGGACTGTTTGGCTAAAAAAATTTATAAACGACTCATTAATAAAAATGGGTATTTACCAAACATTTTATATTTTTGTGCTCTTAAAATTATGCAGAACTACAAACAAGTACAACCATATCCTGCATTTGATTCGGTCTATTGGTATCATTTTCTTTAAAATTATTCAATAGAGACTTCTTCGATAAGCTCTCTGATTAAGGCTAATACATGATATCCAAATGCTTGAGTTTGTGGTTGTAACTGCACAGACAAAATAAGAGTTGCTTTAATGATTCGTTCACCTTCACCCGGCATCCAATGGAACATTAACTTTGTAGAAAAGTGGTCCCAAAATAGATTTACTAGGACTTTTTTATTTTAACTTTTTCTGTGAAAATCATTGAAGCATCCTAAGACTAAGAGCTACCCTTTATGTCAATTTTTGATTCCTTTCATAAGGTGTGCGTTGTCGGTGCGAAAACAACTTCTCTCATCTTTGGATCCAAAGACACCTATTATCCCATTTGATCAAAACAAAAACACAATAAAAAAGGAAGAAATTATCATTGATGTCGACCCTTTTAATGGAATCACTGTGTTAAAACATTGTTCACGAGTCTATTCCAACATATAACATGAAAGAAGTACCCCAGGAATAGAAGCATATCAGTGGTTGCCCATTATTTGTCAATTCAAGATATATATATATATATATATAACCTTAAATAATTAAATTGACTGTTTGCCATCAATTTTCTTGGTAGAACTTACACACCTTTGATTCCATTATGCAAATATATATTCTAATTTTTACAGTTGCTATGAGATAACATTACGGGCTAGCGAGTATAATTAAAGGGGTGATCTATAAATAGTAACAATAAGTTACAAAGAGAGTATTTATGAAACACTTTAACTTATGCTTCTAAACGGTCACAAATATACTCACAATTGATAAACTAATTTGAGATTTTGAACAAGAAGGGTATTGTATCCAACAAAA